>PVJD01004458.1:0-136472 GCA_004026545.1 Mormoops blainvillei | reverse complement strand
AACTCTAGATCTTCTATACCTCTGTCTCTTCTATTGATTAATCAGACTTACGGTAGCAGGGAGTGGTCACTGAAGCTTCCCTGGCTGTTCTGGCCCCTATCCTTCTGGGCACATGGCAGAACTATGCTTCCCTGGCTATTTGAAGTTGGTTGTGGCACTAAGATTTGCCTTAGCCAATGAAGCGTGAAAGTGACATGTGTCACTATAGCTAATTCTGATCAACAGCTTTAAGAGCTATGGCAGGCGGGCGGGGGGGTGGGGTGGCTTAGCCAGGTTTTTTGCTTTCTCCATGGTGACCAGCTATGTTTCAAATAGTGGTGACTTCATTAACCTAGATCCCAAAGAAAGAAGTTATGAGGAACAGAGCCCCTAACTAACCCTCGGTGGACACAAAGCAGCAGTCCTTTGCTGCTTTGAACAACTGACATTAAAAGTTGCTTATCACCACAGCAGAGCCTAACCTATCCTGACTAATGCACAAAGTGCTTAGGAGAACAGGGTTTGCAGTTCAGAACTCCCGAACAATGTGGACTTACTCAAAGTCATGTGGCCTCTCTGAGCTTCCTTTCCTTCCTCTGTGAAATAGGAGACATAATGCTTATCCCAAAAGGATTATAGTGGGTAAATGATCTGAGAAATATTAAATGTTGAAGTACATCAGCATGCTCGATAATGTAAGGCAATTTTTCTTGTTATGAGTATTAAATGGTGATGATGATAATGATGATGGCAGTGATGATGACAAGGCTACCATTTATTCACCACTAACTCTCTATCACACGTTATTCTCAGCGTTTTACGTACATCAGTTCATTTAATCCTTACAACAACTCTACGAGGGTAGGTATTGCTAGTAGTATGTACTTTACAGAGGAAGAAACTGAGTCCCACAAACTTTGCCAAAGTCAGCTAGATGACGACTTTGGATTTGAACCCAAATATCCAGAGCCCATGGCCTTAGCCCCTATTCTCTGTGGCCCGCTGCTCGATGTGTGCTGGGTTGAGTAGGAGTATCCCAGGAGTAAAACCAACAGGGCATCACAGCCTGCCTCTGTTGGAAGCGCCTTCAGCCTGGACTCCTGGTGACCTGCCCACCCCAGGAAGGCTGGGCAAGAGATGTTCATCTCAGGCCTGTGTCAGCAGCAGAGACAAGATTGGGGACTTCCAAGTTTCAGTCCCCAGATTTTTATGTATCCAATGGGCCACCCACTTGGTCTGTGTGTTAAATTCTTGGTAGGAACATCTTTACCTTCTCACACCCTCTAAGATTTGTCACAGTAATAGTGTAATTTAGAGGTTTCCGCATGCATTCTGCCATCTGAAAGGATAATAAATTAATCACGCCCTTGGGCACTGTTGAAACACACACACTTAATCTCTTACTAACTTGCCAAACTTTCCTTCCTCACCATTGCCCTGCTCCTCTCCCCTCCATCAGCTCAGATGTTTATGGTTCCCAAAGAAATATTAAACCAAATATTTATGCACTCATCTGAACCACAGTTCAGAGAAAGCAATGTAACAAAATCAGCATTATGAACCTGGAGCTATTCCCATTTGGAAGTTATAAACAAGAACAATTGAATGATTTCTCCCTGGAAATGCATGTTGGCTGCCCTTTCACTGAGAGTTTCAATGCTTATTCTTATTATTCTTATAATTCAGGACAATTTTTAATGTTAAGTCTGATGTTTGGAAATACAAGCAGTGCTAAATATAAATAAAATTTCAATCATTTCCAACTGAAAGCCCAGCATTCTATTCTGCCTTGCCTACACCTCTGTGAGAGGCGCCTGCGCGTGGCTTTGAAGTTCTTCGTTCCCTGAAGCAGCTACTGTCTCTCACAGTTGGATCACCCCTGATTAGAACCTTTCAAAGGCCACCCACACCGCCACTTTCAGGGAAGATTCAGACTCCCTTAGTAATGCACTGAAGGCTCCCTATGGCCTGTTCCCTGCCTCTGTCTTCAGCCTCGGCTTTCGTGGCGTTCACACACATCTCCCTGTCCTGTTTGGTTGCCACCTCCCCAAAAGCGCTGTGTTTGGGCCTACTCCTGTTTCAGCCTTGGGGTTCACCTCTTCTGACTCAGAGGCTCCCATCGGAAAGCTGAGCCTGGCCAGTCGAACGATCTCTTAGGGAGGCCTGGGGTTGGGTCACGGAGAGGCTGAGTCTGCTGAGGGCTATGGACCCCTAAAGTCTCGTCAGCTTGAAAGCTGACTCCACTATTTTGGGAAGACCTTCGGGTGGTAAGTGCGGACGCTGACAAAGGAAACAGTCTACTCAGAAAACTGATATCCTTGGGTTTCAATGAAGACAGTCCATGCTCAATCAAGGTGTTACCACTCTGCAGCCGGTAAGCTAACCACTTCAGCACTACTAAGCCCTGCATCTCAGGTGTGGTCTCCAGGCTATGCTCTCCCACAAAAGTATCACAACCCCCTTTCCCAGTGGTACCTGGTAAGTGGCTTTAATTCAATAGAATATTACCAAAGAGATATTGGTATGTCTCATTCCTTCATCACCCCTCAATACTCCAATCACATTCATATCTTCAGGGGGGCTTCCCTGACCACCTTATTAAAAAAAAAAATAGTGGCCTCCCTTCCAACATCATCCTCTATGCCCATCACCCTGTTCTGTTTTCTTTACAGAATCCATCGCCACCTGACATGGTTATCTGTTTGTTATCTCTATTTATCATTAAAGTATATGCTCCATGTTAATAGAGACTTTTGTTCATTGCTGTAAACAGTGCATTGTGTGCAGTAGACAAATAAATAAAGAAGCTATGTACAGAGAAGCTGAAATGAGAGACCATATTAAGGAAAGAAAATTAATGCTAAAATCTATGTACACGCACAGCTACTTTTGTTTCAAGATGGCTTATCAATTTCTGGCAAGGACCAACTCTGCTTCTCGGGTTTGAGTTCTGAAAGCTATTCAGGTGTCCTCCCAATAAAGTGATTTTGACCGATCCTCCTAATTAAATGATCCCAGTGAGACCCCCATTTCTAAGAATCAGTGACATGTGCCGTGAAAATTAACAGGCCCATGGGTGAAAAGGATCAGTTTGGGTAAACGTCTCTCTTCTCCTGAAGCCCATGGCTGCCTGAAACATGGCATTTCCAAGGAGGCCTAATGAGAGAATCATACAAATGAACTCAATAAAGGCTTTGACGAAGCATTTCAGAAGTCGCACAATAAATGAAAGGATCTTGGTGGGGGATATGTATGGACATGAAGTTCCTCTCAAGTCACGACAATGAATACTCTGACACAGCCATGGGCGAAACTGCCCAGCTAACTGCCCTGTGGGGGACTCTTCCTGGATGGATGATGCTGGGTGGCGCATGCTATCCCAGGGATGCGGAGCTTGGTAGAGGCCACGTGAGGCAGGAACCCAGAAGGAAGAACGAATTTGAGAAAGAAGAAAAGTGATATGTTCTATGCATGATGAATGCCATGGAGCCCCGTAAGTGATTGGAAATGTACAAAAATGGGGCAGGAGGCACAGGTTTGGACACCACCTCAAGTCCTACAGAAGAGGAGATTGGCTTAGTTTTGTCGTTTCAGGAAGGTCAATCAATGTGTTACTGAACAGGCTTCAGCTCAAAAGCAGGGCGCTGCCCCGAGGTTGAAGAGCTTCAGCTGAGGGCACAGGCTGCCTGGTGGTGGAGACGGCTGCCCCTGAGTGCCGGGCTTCCACTGTCAGGTGGTAAAGACGCTGCAGAGGCAATCGGTACGAGACTCACTCTGCAGTGGCTTCTCACTCCCCGCTGCTGTCATTCCTTAAGGCCGAAGCTTGGAGCAGCCCTGAGCGTTCATGGATCAGAGCTGTGTGAGCAGGCACGGGATGCAGTGCTGTCCAGAGATCTCTGCTTAAACTCAACTCAGCCACTTTCTTCCCATCGCCGGGGCAAGGAGTCTCTTTCATTTCCTGTAGCTCCATTTCTCTAGGTGCTGAGCAACATCTATCATTCCTGCTCCAGCAGTGCAATGGTTTGGAAAATGGTTTCTAGGTGAGTCTGTGCTCTGGCTCTAACATGTCCTTGGTTTTTGACCTTGAACAAATCTTTTCACCCATACAAATATCAGTTCCCTCTTTGGTTAAATGAGGGTAACAGACCTGAGCTCCCGGTAAGTACAGAGTGCTGTGGTTGGCACACAGTAGGCACTCAAGAACTGCTAAAAATCATCTGAGGACATCTAAATACAATGTCAATATCGGGAAGAGTAATTTCATAATTAAGAGGCTTTGTAAAAACCTTCAAGTTGCATCCTACGTAGTAATTCCTTTTGCTGAGCTGTTACAAATGTCAGCTTTATGTGCATTTCCCCAGGTATTCACTATTATTTCTGTTTCCAAGATAGGAAACATGAGACTCAGTAAGGTGAAGCCATTTGTCCAACTGGGTTACACAGCTAGTTCAGGGGCAGCACCAGACAGGGAAATGTCTGAGACCAGCTGAGTCGATCTGGAACTCTGGGTGCTGGTCCGACGCCAAGTCCCAGCTGCTTAATTCCTCACGACTCAACCAGACACCTTCTCAAGGAGCTGGGCTGGTCATGTCATGCCATTGACTGGATTATGAAGAGTTTAACTGGGTCTTCCTTCAGACCCCCAGCCCACGCAGCACAGCGGGTGCTCACTGTTACAGGGCCCAGAGCCCTGGCCCATATGTGCAGATAAATATGCTACACAGTGGAAAATAAATGCATGCACAGTCCTGGTGCTTTCTGACTCGAAGCCAAACAAATATACCCAGGCTCATTTGTCAGCTGCTGCAAACCTCCCCTTCTCAGACTAGCTCATCCCACCTCCCAAGTTCCTTAGTTGTTATAAGCTTATCACAGAAGTAAATCAAAATGTTCTCAAGAGGAGAAGAAAAGATAAAAGCAAAAAAATGCAACATCCCTCAGAGAGGAATATTTTTTATAGTTCCACAACTCTAGCAATTCTGTCTTTAAAAAAATCCATTATTTAATTTTAGTACCTTGGAGGTGCTAGTGATGAGTAATGGCTCTTCTTCTACCTTCTAGTATTTCTAAAATATTAATACTAGTTGGATACCTTTCCTAAGGGGAAACAGAAGTTGAATATTTTATAGGCTTCTGAGCCTTATTCCCATACCGTGAATTTGATTCCTACCAATCATGTGCTCTGGGTTCTTTGAACTGTGTCTGCACCAAAGGATGGGGGCCATAGAGTGGGTGGAGAGGGTAAAGTATGTTGCCATATACTATCTTTCTCATTATTTTCTTTGTCTAAGTCTTTTCTATTATTCATCAAAATGAACAACCTATCTCTACACTAGACTGAGGCTGTGAACCCTCAACAGAAGCTGCATGGGGACGTCCAACTTCAAAGACCTGGGGACAGGTCAAACGTCCTTCAAGGCTAACATCCATTTATTATATCTTTAGTTGCAAATTGTTGATGTTAAACTTTGAAAGCTGAGTCCCAACCTATTTATTCTTGAGCAGCCTGTAATTTTGTGCCTGTGAGTGTAGTGCATGTGTAGTGCGTGTCCATGGGCTTGCTCTATCCTTACAGTTGGGGTATGAGAGAAGAAATAAGATGACTGTTTCCGAGTAAACTATAAATAGTACCCTAAAGTGTTATACTTGGCAATAAACTTTTTTTTAAATAAAAAATAGGTTTCTTTTCCCTTTCCAAAAGTAACACATGTATACTAGCAAAATTCTAGAGAATAAATCAAAAAGATGGAAAAACAAGATGTTCAATGTCCCACTTGATAGTTACAATTAATTTAGCACATGAATTTCTCCCTTCCAGCCTTTTAAATGTATACAGTGACATGCATATATTTTCTTTTATTAAGTATATTTTGTTGACTATGTTATTATAGTTGTCTCTTTTTCTCCCCTTTGCCCCTCTCCACCCGTTACCCCCATTCCCTCAAGCAATCCCCCTGCCCCTTAGTTCATGCCCATGGGTTGTACATACAAGGTCTTTGGCTTCTCCCTTTCCTATACTGTTCTTAACCTCCCCCTGTCTATTTCGTAACCACTATTTATGCTTCTTATGCCCTCGCCTCCCTCCTGGTCCCGCCCCCGCCCGCCGATAGCCTGCCCTGTGACCCCCATTTCTGTGGTTCTGTCCCTGTTCCAACGGCTTGCTTAGGCTATTTATTTATTGTTTCATTTTTAAATGTCGGCTGCTGTCCTTCTTATGGTTATGCGAGGAGGCAACGCGTAGTCTACCTGTGCCCCTGTCTTGGCTGGAAACTCCTATTTTCATTTACATTTTTATTTTGAGATAATTGGAAGAGTCACAGGCCATGGCACGAATTACCCTCTCCCCAGTTTTCCCTGAGGGTACCACTTTGTGGACTACAGTACAGTATCACAATGGGATATTGACATTGATTTAACCACCGATTCTACGCAGATTTCCCCAGTGTATTCATACTCATTTGTGTGTGTATGCACGTATTCAGTTCTAGGCAACTTTGTCGCATGTGTTGCATGTGTCGCATGTGTAGGTTTGTGTATCCATCATTATTATTAAGCTACTGAGCAGTTCCGTCATTATAAGGACCCCTGTTACCATGTATAACCACACTCTCTTCTCCCCCATATATCACCTCTTCCCCACATCCCTGGCAACCATTAATCTGTTCTCCAGTCCCATAATTTCTTAATTTAGAAAACGCCATATAAATGAAGTCAAAATATATGCAACCTTGGGTTGCCTTTTTTTCTTCACTCATCATAGTTCCCTGGAGACTACTGTTGTGTATCAATAATTATTTTATTGCTGAGAAGTATTCCATGGTATAAATGTAGCACAATTTCCTTAACCATTCACCTGTTGAAGTCAATGAGATATCATCTCGCACCTGTCCGAATGGCTATCATCAATAAATCAGAAAATAACAAGTACTGGTAAGGATGTGGAAAAAGGGGAAACTTGCACTGTTGGTGGGAATGCAGACTGGAGCAGCCACTGTGGGAAGCAGTATGGAGATAACTCAGAAAATGAAAAAATAGATCTGCCTTTTGACCGACCCAGTGACCCAGTTTCTGGGACTATATCTGAAAGAACCCAAAACACGAATTTGAAAGAACTTAAGCACCCCTATGTTCATTGCAGAGTTATTTACAATTGCCAAGATATGGAATCAGCCCAAGAGTCCATCAGTAGATGGGGGGATAAAACAACTATGGGACATTTACCCAATGAAATACTACTCGGCCGTAAAAAAGAAGAAAATTTTACCCTTTGTGACAGTGTGGATTGACCTGGAGAACTAAGCCAGAAAGACAAATACCATATGATTTCACTCATATGTGGAATCTAATGAACAAACTGAACTAACAAGCAATTGGAGACAGAATGATAGATGGTGAACAGATGACAGCTAGTGGGGGCTGATTAGGGGGTGGAGGGATTGAGCAAAAAAGAAAAAGGACTCCTGGCTATGTACAATAGGGTGATGATTGCTGGGGGACCATTAGTCCAAAAGGGGACTAAATGGTAATGGGAAAAATACAATAAAGATTATATATTTTTTAAAAAGATGCTACGAACATGTGTGTACAGCTTTTTGTATAAATGCAGTTTTCATTTCTCTGGGATAAATGTCCCACAGCGCCATTGTTGTGTTCTGTGATAACTGCATGTTTACTTTACAAGAAACTCTGAAACTGGTGTCCAGACTAGCTGAGCCACTTTGCAGCCCCGCCAGCAACGGCTAAGTGATCTAGTCTCCCACACTCTCACCAGCATTGGTTACAGTTACTATTTTCTGAACCCTTCAAATAGACACGTACTGATAGCTCAGTGTGGCTTTAATTTGCATTTTCTTCGTGGTTAACAAGGTTGACCACCTTTTCATGGACTCATTTGCCTTCTGTATGTCCTCTGTGGTGAAATGGCTCTTCATGTCCTTTGCCTGTTTTTTTACTTAGGTTGATTGGGGATTTTTGCTGTTGAATTTTGGAAGTTCTTCATGTATTCTGCATACTAATCCTTTGTTGGATATGTGGTTTGTGAATGTTTTCCCCTAGGATGTAGGTTGCTTTTTCATTCTCTTAATAGAGCTTTTCCTAGGCCAAATGTTTTAAATTTTGATAAGGTTCTATTTATCAAGTTTTCCTTTTAGAGATCATGCTCTTTTTTTGTCAGGCCTAACAACTCATTGTCTAGCCCTAAATCACTAAGATTTTCTCCCATTTTTCCTAAAAGTTTCAGTGAAACACATATCATTAAATGTTCATATTGTTATGCATTTGAACATCAGAGTATGAAACGTGCTTATCAAAGAAGAAGAGGGAGACTACAGGGAAGGCAAGCGACACAGCAACCGCGCCTCCCAAAATGATAATGGCCGCTACGCCTGCCCGGCCCGACTTTTCATAGGTGTTGCCACCTGCTTGCCCTCAGGTCATCCCCATAACTACCCAGCGAAGGCACGTAAGGAAAATCAATTCCTATTTTACCACTTTAGGACAGCTATTTGCCAGTAAATGTTATTTTTTAAAAAATCTCTTTTTATCTTAAAGAAAAAAAATTTAGTTAAGTCATTTTCTTTTTACCCAAGAAAGGGAAAGGGGCAAATTGACCAGCCTAATCTATCTCCTTATTGCTTTGGCCATGAAAATGGCTGTTACAGGAGACGGTCCTGGATGGGAGGTGAGAATAATCAATGGCAGCCCGGGGGGGGCCGACACAGCTCCATTTATGTATCTATCCCTCTTAATTTGGTTTTCTCCTCTTTCTCTAATGGAAGTAGAGCTTCCATGGGGAGACAGGAAAAAAATGTGTTTTTTCTTTCTATGCAGTCATTTTGCTTTTAAAAGCATGCTGGATCTGCACGGCTAACAGCAAGCATAATCGCCCTCGCAATACGCGTCTGAAAAGCTGAAGTCCTCCTTCTGAGGACTCGGGACAGAGGTCGTCTTTGGGACCGTGTCAAGGTGCACTTAAATCCTTAAGTGTATCCAGAATAAACTGCAGCCGGAAGAAAGGAAAGAAAGCCCGAGGCCACCTGTGGGCCGCACCATTACATTATTTAGAAAAACCTGTCTTCATACTCTCAAATGTTGGGATCAGGTGTCCTTGAGGACTGTAAGGTAGAAAATCAGTCAAACCATGAACACTGGGATGCGGGGAAAAAATCCCTTGTGTAAATGGCAGATTTCTAGTGGAAATATTTGATTCTTCCTCTCCAGGTTGCGGTGGCAAGGGACAAGCAGAGGGGGGTAGTTAACACTAGTTAAATGTCTGCTAAGGGACAGGCAATTTACTAGGGGCTTCTCATGTGTTTTTATGTTAATTTTCATAATCTAAAGAGGAACTGTTAACCCCACTTCACAGAGGAGAAAGTGGAACACAAATAGCTGAGCAAATTTTCCAAGAAGAGCTGTCAATCAGAGCTAGGCTGGTCGAATGCCAAGTTGAGTTCTTTTTTCCACTACTCCTTGGTGAAGATGCAGAGGAAGACAGGAAAGGAGCCAATAATTTAAATTAGAAGCTCAGATACAGCAATAAATCAATGAAATGACGAAGAAAGGAGCTCTCCTCAAGCGCTCTGCTTTTGAACTTCACTCTTGCACAAATAAATGGAATTCAGAGATTGTGGGAAAGAGCCTCAGGGAGACCCGGTCTACTTCCAGTGGGGATGTAGCCTCTTACTCTTCCATCCTGCAGAGAACTGGGTCCCCAGGAAGAACAAAGAACCACGCACCAATGGAGAGAAGGAAAACAAAATCAATCCCTGTCCTGTGCCCAGGGGGCAGGGTTCAGAGCACACAGCTGGCATGCAGAGCCAGGGGTTCAAGTCCTTGCTCAGACATTTAGTTATCTGTTTATCAGAGAACACGCTAAGAAATCTCTCTAACCCTCTGCTCCCTCCACCGTAAATGGGGATGATACCCACCTGGAGGCTTACTTTAAAGATTAAAATAGAGACAATGCAGGTAAAGAGCTGACACCTGGGATGGCTCAGCATCTGCTAGCAAAGTAGCTATGATCATGGATACCCTGCCACCTTTTCCTCAAGCATAGCGCCCACACCTCCCTGGATGCTGACAATTCTCCAGTTCACAGTGCTGCCCACTAGGAGAGAAGCACCATGGTTACCAGGTGAGCTGGGAGGCTAGGTATATGCCCTCTGATACCCAGGTTCCACTTGTAACCCCCATGGGAGCCTCCTTCTCAGCCGAATCCCCCACTACAAAGCCCAAGTATAGGCATACCTTAGAGATATTATGGGTTTGATTCTAGACCACTGCAATAAAGTGAGCATTGCAATAAAGTGAGTTGTAGTATTTTTGCTGGTGGAGGGTCTTGTCTTTAATTTGTAAAAAAATGCAGCATCTGTGAAATGTTATAAAGCAAAGCACAATAAAACAAGGTATGCTTGTACATAGTTCCATCCTTCCTTCACTTTAAGAGAAATAGTTTCTGTGTTTTGGGGGTAAAGACACATGTACCTCTTAAAATCTGCAGAGAAAAATCAGATCTTCATCTTTTAGATCTACTACTTCCTCTGTGTTCAATACAGTTCTTATACTGCCCTTACTTCCTGGGCACTTGCTGGGGCAACAGTGCACTGGTGTATACACTGAGGCACCAAGAGACTCAAATCCCCTCAGCCTCCAGGGATTCACAGCCTTGGGAAGACTCTGGTGACACACCATGCAAAGACCACTCAGTCACGAACCTCAAGTTCCCTTTTAGAGGCAGCAAGACAGGCAGCCAAATCTATGTCCATGCAAGTAACCCCAGAAACTCGGGCCCTGCTACAGCCTTCTT
The DNA here is from genome assembly GCA_004026545.1 of Mormoops blainvillei. Lineage (NCBI taxonomy): Eukaryota > Metazoa > Chordata > Mammalia > Chiroptera > Mormoopidae > Mormoops > Mormoops blainvillei. Next base: position 125,689 of record PVJD01004458.1, on the reverse strand, counting down.
TTACATTTCTTCTTTGAATGTGGCTCTGGGGAAATTCCTTTTCCTATCATGATGGCCTTTTTTATGGAGGAGAGGGTTGGGAGTCACACAAAGCACCACAAACAAACAAGATTTCATCTTGTGACAATAGCCAGACATGTTGAAAAGGCACTGGGGTCGTTTTGAGCAATTCTTCCAAAGGCCACAACCCCAACGGTTCCAGGAAGATGATCATGTATTCTCTATTTTCCCTGTATTCTTCGCAAAGCTGAACCCACAGCCCAGTCCCCACATGTAATCAAAACCCAGCAGTTACCTGGGAAATACTGTGAGCACACATGCAGGAGGAGGGAAGGTTGTATATTCAAAAGCAGCCGCCGCCATTGTATTTATAAATTACACGCGAACCTCAGGGATACTGCCGGTTTGGTCCCGGACGACCACAATAAACAAGTATTGGGATAAAGAGGGTGGTAACCTTCATGCTGGGGGAGGGTCTTGCCTTTCATTTGTAAAACAAATACAATACATGTGAAACTCAATGAAGCAAAGGGCAACGAGAGGGGGTGTGCCGGTGTTTCCAAGGGCTTTGGAGCAAGGCGGAGGAGGGTTCTCACCTGGGAGTGTACTAGGAGCCAGGGATGGTGCCAGGTGCTAAGGAGTCAGTGCTGAGTGGTGCGGGGCTCGGTGCTTCGGGTGATTTGCCATCCGTTTTTACCATCGTAACAATCCTATATGCATTTCTGTCTCTTTCTGTCATTAAATAAACTCCACGAGATAGGCAGCTTTATTATCCCCATTTTATGGAATGGGAAACTGAGGCCCAGAGCTGTTAAGAAATTTTGACTAACTTCTGGCCCTCGCCAGGTAGCTCAGTTGGTTAGAGCGTCATCCCTAAACACCAAGGCTGCAGGTTTGATCCCTGGTCAGAGCACATACAAGAATTCATAAATAAGTGGGACAACAAACCGATGTTTCTCTCTCTCTCTCTCTCTCTCTCTCTCTTCTTCTCTTTCCCTACCCTTGTGTCTCCAAAATCAAGAAATAAAACTTAGAAAAGAATTTTGACCAATGAGTATGTATCAGCAGCAGCCAAGATAAAATAACACTTTTGATTCATTACAAGTTTACGCCCCAGTGGCGCTAAACACTAACGATGCATTGCCTTACAGGACCCTCCACGAAACTGTAGGAGGTAGCTAGACTCATAGTATCTCCACATTACAGGCAAAAACAAAAAACAAAAACAAGCAAAAAAAACAAAACAAAACAAACAAACCAAAAAAACACCTCAGGCTTAGGTTAAGAAACTTTCCCTGAAGATAATTTAAGCCTTTCTGCCCATTGAGCCTTTGCTCTGAATCACTACATTAAGCAAGCAGATCGATAATTTGCAAAGAGATTAACCAAATAAGAATATTGCTGCCCCAAACCTGCCCTTCAGGTAACCAAAACAAGCAGACTGAGAAATGGTCAAGGCAGTTATTTCGGCCAGCTTAGTAATTCTGTAGTAACAAAAGGGGACTCAATCAATTGCCTAGCAATTAGCCATTATGAGAAGATGGGAGAAAAAATCCAATTGACTGTTTGGTAGAGCAGGAAGCGTTTTAAATGTCACCACAGTGAGAGAAATATTTGAAAATTTGTCTTCATAATGGTTAACTAATTGCAATCTTCAAATTTTATTGCTTTGGAAAAATAACTCAATTCAAGAGACAAAGTATTAACACTTGGGGCTATTTCTCCTTTGTCTTAGTTAGCATCGAAGGGAGGCATGCAAATTGATCAATCCTTATAATCTAAAAAGACCCCTCCTAATGAACAGCCTCCTTGAGGCAGAGTCACTGTGCTATTCATCATTTTATCTTCGATGTGCCTAGTACAGTGAGGGGACATATGGAAGGTGCTCGACTGAATTAAAATTGAAAAGAACTTCTGAGGTCTGTTCCCAATCCTGAGATCCCTTTAAGTGAAATTCTAGAGCTGTATATGCAACCTGACTTTAGTATAAATATAGTGAAGGATGCCAGCTACAGATTTCTTTAGCTGGTGGGCTATCCATCCCCTTCAGGCATTAGCCTTCCCATCTGCTTGATGACAATTAGCTAGTGCCACAATCATCCTGTCATGGCACCCTTCCACTCCCTCCCACACGGGGATATGCTTCTGGTCAAACCTAACCCTTTCTCTGGCCTCGGACAGAGGTGGCTTCAGCCATACTCACTGGCCCAGAGTCAGACCAATATGTATTTTCCCTAGCACTTTTCTGCTAGAGCCTTCTAGCCTTTGACAGTGATGCTGGAGGGGGGCTGTTTGTGCTCTTTGGAAAAGTATGTACAGAAGGAGAAAATGAGGCCAACATGTGAAGGGAGAACAGAGAGGGGAATTCTTTGAATCTGGAGTCACCTGTTCTAAAACCGGACACACCCTTGAATTTCCTGATTATGGGGGTCAATAAATACTATTTTACTTCAGCTATTTGAATGTGTTTATCACATAAAACCACCAAATTCTGACTAATAGAATCTCTTTCCAGCCACTACAGTTATTTTTGCTTTAGTTTGATATTATTGGGGCAATAAAAAACAATGGACTAGAGGGTGAGACTAGAAGTAAGGGGTAGGCTGTAGAGGGAGGTCTAAACTTTGAGAGGAGACTTTGTGGAGCCCTGGGGAGCTGAGTGCAGGGCAGTCCTGCTGGACGGAGCAACTGCGCACGAGAGGCTGGAGGGTGGGCTTGCAGCTGGGTGCGTGTGACGCTGGAAGGACACGGGAGTCAGGGATCCACACAGCATCAGCATCAGAAGGGGGCTCCACATTAGAATGGGAGCCACCCAGAGAAAGAAAAATGAAAGCATGTACATTATCTTCCACAAAGAAAAAAAGTACTGAGTGTTGAAATAGAGAATTGAGTTTCTTGCTAAAGATTCCATCAAACATCGCTGATGAAAATAAACAGTGCACCATGTTGTATAACTAAGGCAAGATGGACAAAGGCCGGTGAGCATCTCTGACTGAGATCCCATCGTTACAGTGAAGCTAAAGATACAGGTTCACTGGTGGCCTCGTTCCAGTGTCTCCCCATCCCAAGGTCTTGGTCAGCGATGTGCAGACCCATTGTGACAAACAAGGGAGAGAAGAAAGGGTAAAGTGTGAAGCAGCTGAAGAAGGCACAGAAAACTCTAATAATTGCTTATAAAATTTTATGGTTGGTCATTAATCTTAACCACCTCAATTTTTCTAAAAAGAAAGATTCATGGTCTTTTTAAATAGACAAAATTCAAGTTTATGAGAAATTTAATAATATTCATGCTGATGCAATAAGAAACCCCCAAAGTCTGAAATGTTCTACAGACTTTGGAGTGGGGGCAGCTTGTTCTGGTAGAGAAAGGAGGGGGTTGAGAGTCAGACCCACAGCCAGAGCCTGACTCACGGGGCTGTATGCAAGCCACTGAGTCCCTTCAGTGTCCTCATCTGGGAGGGGGAGGCGGGGCTGGCTGCCTTGCAGAAGTGCAGTAAGACCGGAAAAGAAGGTAGGACAGTTTACAGAGGCACACAGCCTGGCGTGCAAGCAGTCGCGCTGGATAAGGCAGAGCTGTAACTGTCATTTTGGAAAACTTCCCAAACTCAGCCGGAGTCTCAGGGTGATCACTCCCCTGCCCTTCCACCGCGTAACTCCGGGCCAAGCCGCGTCCCTTCCAGAGCCTGAATGACCGCACCTGCTCCCCCTGAACCGCGCATCTCCTGCTCCCCACCGTCTACTCCCCGTCCTTCAGCCAGAGTGGTCCCATAAACACGTACGCCAGATCACGCCTCTCTTCCACCGAGCCACCCTGCGAAAGAAATGGCTCTCTCTCTCAATTAGAATAAAAGCCAAAGTCCTTCCAGTGGCCTAGAAAGCCTTCCATGATCCAGCACACACTTCTTCTCCTGTCTCATATCCCCTTACCCTCTCTGCTCCAGGCCCTCTGGCCTCCCCGACATTTCCAGAACATTCCATACATACTCCTGCATAGGAGTTTTGCTCTCAGTTCCTCCTCTCTAGGATGCTACTCGCCCCACATGCATTCCTGTGCCCCTCTTCCTCAGGGGTTCTCATTGAGGGCCTTCCTGAAAACACTGTTTAAAACTGCAACCTGACCCCGATCTCCAGCCCTTGCTTCTCCATGTCCTTCCTATCTTTATTAACTTATTTTTTAACTCTTTTTTGACGTCTCATCTTTTAGGGCTTCTCCCTATGCCTGGACTTCTCCAGTGTTATTTTTATTAACTTTCGATTTGTTAGTTTCCCTTTCTAGAAAGCCAGCCTAAGAGGGCAGGATTCTATTCACTGCGGTATCCATAGAACCTACAGCAACCCTCCTCTGTAGCCAGAGCTCGGTACGTTTTTGTTGAATGGATGAATTAGCCACTTAACTCGCGCCAGCCTGGAACTCCTGGTTGCAAATAATTTCTCCTGGGCTGCAGAAGCCTGTCTCGTCAAAAGGAACCCTGTCTGAGCTTTCCCCAGCCCACGTATCCCGAAGGCCTGTGGCTTCAGGTCCAGCTGCCTGCAGACAGCACAATCAGGTGCGAGAACCAGAACATCTGGGTTTGAACGGCTGGCTTTGCCAAAACCCATGATTTTGTCACCGAGAAAGGGGCTGTGAAACCTACAGAAGCTGACCTTTGCGGGTGATTCAACGAGAAACATATAAATGCCAGGTTCATGAAGATGCTTGGGGAATGAGAAGATCTTTCCTTGAAATTATTGTAAGGGTGAAGGAACATTGTTTATGAAATAGTAAGTCACGATTTCCATTTAAACTCTCCATCTCCTTCCTTGTCCTTCTCCTTTGCTAGGGCTACCATCTGCCAGCTCCAGTGAGCCATCTCTTTCTCTAGCTCAAGCCCCCCTTCAAAGTTCATGCTCCTGCTGTCTCATTCTTTCAAATCAACCTCTCAATTCTTCTAGGTTGCAATGGGCTCATCTGATACAACTCTAGCACCGAGAAATGTTCACTTTTCACCCAGTGGTTCTCAGTCCTGACTGTGTACTCCGACTTCTGCAGAGGTGGGAGTGCGTTAGAAAAAAAATTAGTGTGCAAGCCACAACTGAGAGAATCTGCTTTACCAGGGTTAGAGTAGGGCTTGGGAGCTAGGATCCTTCCAGAATCTGGGTCATTCTAATGTGCTGTCAGATTCAGAACCACTGTTGTTAACCCTTCCAGGAAAGGCATTTGATGTAATGTGTCTATTGATACAAAACTTTTTCCGAAGGTGAAAACTTGAAGACATTACGGGAGCAGCTTAGCCTTTCTGCTTCGTTCAAAGCATCCCCCAAATGTGCTTGTCTAGCTACCAATATGCAAAGGCCGCTGTGGAGGCGAAAGCTGGGCCATAACGGACACACAGGTGTTGGTGGTGTCCACTTCAGTGTTAGTGGATCCATCTGAGCCTCTGATAAGATCTGGGTCCACACTGACCGCCCAGGAGAAGAGTGAGAAAACACAGAGCAAATGGTGAGCACAGAGTTAAGCTCACAGTAGATGCTCAAGATGAACCTGGAGGCATATCTCAGCCCCATGGCCCGTGAATATTCTTGGGAAAGTGTGCTTATGTTCACATGGTACTGACATGAGTGCGTTCATAACAGACATGCATGTGATCAATATTTTCCCAATTTGGTTTCTCTCCTATGGATGTACCATAGGTCTTTTAAAACAACATCAGTTTTGAACAAAGAAAATATACTCCTAAATAGCATTCAACAAAAACAAAAACAAAATAACAACAACAGAGAACAAAACAAGAGACCCTGAAACTCCAGGGCAGATTATAAGGCTGTCTTGAGAAGTTCAACAACTAAGATGCCTTTCAAAATAAGAGGAGGCAATCTTAAAAGTGCTAATTTCGTGACTAGATGCTATTTTTAAGAAAAATCTGCTCTAAGAAATAATTCCTTTTCTTCCCCAAGACAGAGCTGGAGCAATGGGGGTGATAACAGGTTTTCAGACAGTCCATGGATAAGAAGACTCAGGGTGCACGTGAAGGGACTATGGGAGGGTCAGAGAAAAATGTGCCAGTACAGGCATCAGTCGTCCCTGCTGGGGAGAAATGAGGAGCCAGCTGCTCTGAGCTGTTGCCATTTGTGGTCCTGTTCCTGGCGACTAAACCAAACAACTGTGCCCGCTCATTTTATTGATCATTCCTGTTCTTGTTATGATAACTGCAAAACATGTCCAGAAATAGGCTGGTCAACACGGGAGTGGCAGAAATAGATTTAACTAAACATTTAAGGGACGCGAGTGGGTGTGTACTGTATTCGGGAATATTCTTTGGCTGAAATAATGTTCAGATATGAAAAATTTATCATTTACTACTGAGGCAAATTAAAGTACCGGTAGAACTTTAAATTTTCAGAGGAAATATAGTGTCTAGGATCAAATTTGACAAACTGATCCTGAAGTCTTTCACCTTAATTTACTTTAGAATTTTAAAAAAGATCTGTTTGGGTCCACAGTTGACGATTTCTACAGAAACACAGCAACTTATTCAGATATCGCTACGTGCTGGGCGATGGGCCGGGTGCTCTACATTTGCTCCTTTACCCTCAGAGCACGCTCTGAGGTGCCACTATTTTTATTTCATTTTCCCATGAAGAATTTGATAGAGGATTAGCGCTTTGCTCAAGGTCACATAGTCTGTAGTCCATGAGAAGGGCGTCAGTGCAGCACAGTAAAGGTTGCAGACTCAGGAGCCAGACTGCCTGAATACAAATCTCAGCTCTGCCACCACCAGCTGCAGAATCTGTAGGATTCTGTGCCTCGGAGTCTTTACCTGTAAAATGGGGATAATAACAGTATCTACCTCACGAGATGACTGGGAAGAGATAGGTACATGCATACAATGCATGTAACTTATATTATGTACGTAATATATAAAATGTAAAATGCCCACATATATAAAGTGGTTAGACACCATAGACACTAAATGAGTTAATTTATGTATAAACGGAGTCAACAGTTTTATTTTTTAAGAGTTAAAGTAAAAGGCCGATTATAGGATTCAACAGATGACAAATAGAAGTACTGTATGAAAACTTGGCTCGCATGCGCCTCCAGACAGGGAAATTTAATGTGAGAAGATATTCAGAGGTTTGGAAACAACTGCTCATTTCACTGACTTCTACAGATTTTTTCTGACTTGTGTCTAACTCTAGAGGTAATGGGAAGGTCACTATCTTTGACTCTTGGATCTCAGCTGCACCTTTCTAAGCAATGGCTCGGCTTGGATGTCGATGTTCACTCTGAGAAATGGTGGCACCTTGGGGATGTCCTGCCCTGACTACTTGGGCTGGGGAGGTGGCTGAAGGGCCAAATGACACTGGGCTATTCAAAGATCACACGGCTGACTTCTGACATGGCCACGCCTTCTACATAAGGGGCCCCCTGGACAGCAGTGACAAGTGACAACCTATCACTGGGGCCAACGTGAAATGGAGGCCACCCCAAACACCAACTGACTTTTGAAAGAAACACAGAGCTTTCTACGCTTCAGATTTTAAATGATGCTGCTAAAACATCTTAAGAAAAGTTGAGTTTAATTCTACTAGTCGAAGCTATAGTCATAGTACTGAATTTTTCTAAAGGACTTGGTATGTACCCAATTCCCATGTGTAGCATATAACTCACAGATTTAATTATAGATCTTCCCCAGTCACTAGTTCCCTAGGAAACAAATCCATGGCTCATGTCTCGTGCATGGAAGGTCATAGCAAGAAGATAAATATTTTCTGCATTTTGAAACTTTATCTAGAGGTCACAGGTCTGCAACTCAGCAGATGAGAGCTCTTCAGACAATAGCTAAAAGCTGCTATGTTTGACTAATATCAACGATACTAAAAACCTTTTGTGTTTATCTCAAATAAAGCACTTCCCACTTAAATGATCAAAAATTTCCACTATATCTCTTTTCCTTATTTACGGTTGAAATAGAAATAAGATGAGAAGTTTCCTTAAATGTTTTTTCCTGTCCAGTTAAGATAAAAGCTATGTTTATAATTTTTTTTTAAAGGGAATATTATCTGAAAAATCCAAGCTAAATTTAATCATGTGGACACTGTGGGTCAGAGCTCCCTTATTTTTTTCCATCTTAAATCATGTAGAAAACTGCCACAAGGGATCACTTATACTGGAAAACTAAAACAAGAGGGAAAACTAAAAGCAGAAAAGTAAAAATGCAAGTGCCCTTAAATATATGAAGAAACGCCACCAAGTAAAGAGACACATTTTTCCTTGTGACTATAGGAAGTCAGTCTCATTTTACTTCATAATTTTGTGTATTTAATACTCTCTGAAATTGGTTTCTGCTCGTTCCCATTAGCACCACTAACTTTTTTTAGTCCTGTGTGAGGATTAAATGGGAAAACATAAGTAACGTACTTCGTAAATCCCAAAGAGCTGTACAAATGTTAGCTCTCTCAATTAGTGTGTCTAGTATAAATTCTTAAATGAAACCCCTTTGATCGCAGTGTGGCAAGACTAACTGAGGGCTTCAAGTGTCCTCAGACTTTAAACGACAAAGCACAGAGACGGCGGCATTCACAATCCTCTTCACCTTTCACGTGGAGATCATAAACTGAGCAGACACGACCCTTCAATGAAACACACAGAAGCATCCCAGAGGGGTTCCAAAGATGGCTTATTTTCCCAACAGAGCACAGTAGACCCATGGCAGAGGATCTGGGGAGTCTAAACCTGACATATAACATTTCCAGTTTCTCTTGCAGCCTCAACAGCATGCAGTTGATGACTTCAATGGGAGACCAGAGGCATCAGGGCACAGCAAGTTTTGTTTGTCAATCTTCAGCCCAAGATCCAGGTCACGAGAAAGAGACTATGAAGAGACATAGGGCATGGCTAGCAGGAGAGAGGGGATTTAGTTAGTCATGACCTCCTTTTCTGATGCATCATACATAAATTTCCCTTAAAAGGCCTCCATAAAACATTAATTCAGATATAGGTTATTATTTATCGAGCAATTACTAAGTACCAGGAAACATATACTTTTCCTATGTTCTCATGTGATGCCAAAACAATCCATGTGACGTTGAGAGGGCGCACTGGGAGGATAACTCAGCTCAAGTTTCCCCAAGTAAATAGAACAGGTGGGCCCTAAATCACGGTTTCTATACCCAAAGCCTATGATCCAAGCCATCATGAAGGAAGAAGGGCATTTCTAACCATTCAGCAGTCAGCATCTCCTTGGGGAATCCACACAGCTTGTGATCCTTCTCTCTCCAGATAAACTCAAACACACACACACACACACACACACACACACACACACACACACACACACCATGGAACAAGGATTCAAATACGTCAGGTTAAAAACTTCTGTTCCACAATCCTACCAGTTCCTGGTTGCCCTCACCTCTTCTTCTCTTCTTTTCAACAACTAGCTCAACTCAGCCCTTTTTAATTTCTACTATTGTGGGCTCAAAACCAGCCAGATGTAAGATTCCAGCTAAGTTCACTTTAATGGTGACATAACTGAATGTTGTTTGTGACTTACTGAAGAAAAGCAAAAATGTGAAGTACTATAGTCCAAATGTGATCAAAGAAGCTTCAGCTAGATAGAGCTTATGGCATCAGCCACAGTGGTGGTTCCCTCATGGGGCCACTTGGCACCTGAGCCAGAACCATCCAGAGATTGTTATCAAAAAAGAACTCAGGACCCCATGGCAGAGCTACTGAATCTGAATGGGAGAGTGGGGATGGGCCTCGCTTGACGCTGTGAGCAAAATGGCCCAGTGGATTAGGGCACGCTGCACTTAAACACCCCTTTGACTGAGAAGAAACTAAGTATCCAAACAATAAATGAGTCACCTGAGTTCATTTGTTGGTGGCAGAGCCAGACCTCGATGCCATGGTTCCTGATATCCTCACATGCATTTCTGTCTTGAACATCCACAGTGTGATTAAAATTCAGTCAATAGAACAATTCATTTAAATACATCATTGTGCTGAGAAAATGAATTTGAAATATTCAATGCTAGTGTGAAATGAAATGTTTGCAATTTATTTCTTTAAGCCAATAATGTCCCCAAATAGGATGCTCATTAAATCACCAAAATAGTAATGCATGAATTTAAATCCGCTGTAATGGCTTAATTTTAGAGAAGAAGTCTACTTTTAATAGAATTGTGTTTTCTCTAACAAGAAAAATAAAGAACCACATTTTGTTGCAAATTGTGGATTAAAAACAAACCAACAAATGACTACAGCAGCTTAGATTAGGCATCCTTTGTTTTACAGAAACCGTTATCTACAGTGACCATTTCTGTGGAATTAAAATTGGCACGCACAGTCCAACAATTATGCCCATGCACAACGGGATATGGTTTGGGAGATCTGGACAGTTCCAAGATAATCTGGGATGCTCAGCTCATATATGTTTTGCATAGAGTGTGCAATGTATGCACTTCAAACCTATGAATCTTTGCAGACCATAGCTGTAGAAAACTTAAGCGAGGGAACACTCCTCCCCAGGCCCGATGCCTTCTTGGCACCCTACGGCTGCCGTCCAACAGTGGGTGCTGGGGTAAGTGTCTGATGCTCCAGGCCATTTATGTTGGTTCCATTCCTTGACACTTTTTCAAAAGAAAACATACTATGGTATTCTGTATTAAGAAAGTTTCTAGCAAGTTTTATTTTTTCTCTAAACTCATCTTAAAGAGGTAAAAGACACAGAAGGGAATATCCATGATCTGATTTTAACTGATTTTCCCATTTGTACTTATTTCTTCCAAAGACTACGACAGCAAAAATAAGCTTACTTCAATACCATCTCGATTCCCTTAAAAAATGTTGATTGCTTTGGTGTGTGATGAAGAGAATGATTTCATATATAAAAACCTTACTTGTATGTTACTATGAACTTAATGAAATTTAAAAATACATTATCACCATGCTCTGAGGTCACTGTGTTTGGGGGAGATTGTGTTTTCTCACTGAATAAAATAAAATTTACTTTTTTAAAGGAAGAAAAACATCACACTCTTAAAACTACAAATAGTAAACTACAATGAGTCTGTGGATTAAAATATTGTGCCCAAAGAAATCACTGAAAGTAAGTTATTTTCCAACTGTTCCCCATTTATCAGCATTTTCAAATGTAAAAAACTTGACCTGCTTTGGTATTGAATATATGTTGAGCCAACTTGTAGTTTAATGCTAAGGAATACTTCTTTTAAGTGGAAAAAGTAAGTGATTTCTATTTTATCCTAAACCTAGAAGCAATATAGGCAATAGAGGATTTTGCAGATTCCAGAAACAGAGAGAGCTAAATTCACACCCCGGTTCAGTGACACACCACTCCTTGACTTCAGACAAGTTACTGAACACCTCCCCAGTAAGACTCCCTTTCCTAGTTAGTAAACTAGTGGAGACGAGAATAACTGTCTGAGAGGGTCAGGAGCACGAGTGAGATAATAGTAGGTAGCGCTTGGGACACTGCCTGGAACATAGTAAGTACTTGACTCTCAAGGGAAATGTTGATTTCACATCAATGGGACCCACAAATCCCAAAGGCCATCTTGTGATTCTTGGAATCCCAGACACCCTTACGCGGTTTTCCAATGAAGGGGCTTGACAGTGTTCTCAGGCCACCAGCACACTAGCTCTGATGTGAGATTCCAATTCCCTCATTACTAAAATAGTGGCACATTTACTGAGATTCTTGCATACAGGTTCTCTGCAATACTTCTGCAAAACTATACCTTCATATTTGGCCGAGGTATATTTCTTCCATAAAATAAAATACATGAACACACTGCCCCAGGAAATAAATGCCTGTCTTTATGTGGCTTCCAAAAGCAACTCTAATAAGCTAGAGGGGAGAAACTAACATGCAGAGGGCAGGAGGGGCCAAGGCCAGGCTATTTGTGTATCTTAATGAGCACTAATTAAAGGTCTTACTCAGGGAAAAACAATTGAAAATTAAAAAAATATATAACCAACCTGTCAATGACTTTATGGATTCTATAGACATGAGCTATGATTATTAGGGTCATTAGCAGGCATTCTGGCATTCAAGTATAAAACATTATTCATGAACACAGAGTGGGTGAAATTATACAATCCATTTAAATAAAATCAACTGCATAACAGATATAATTCACAAAGTGATCATTTTTAAAAATAGAAAATTGAATTTCAAATCAGCATTTTAATGGCCCAGTGATCCAAATATTAAATTGATAATCAGGCCACAGTGATTTTCATGAGTAACTGGAAATATTCTTATAATTCTATAATGATCTGTGGAATGACAGAAAATTCACAATCTCAGAAATATATTATCCCATGTAGAATCCTAGACTCCCAGTGCTGGAGAGAACCTCGGATATGACCTAAATCAATGGTTCTCAACTAGGGGTGAGTTTTGTCCCCCACACCTGCCCCAGGGGACATTTGAAAATGCCTGGGGACATTTTTGGTTGTTACAACTGGGGGGAGGGTGCTACAGGTATCTAGTTGGTCAAGACTAGGGGGGCTGCCCAGGACACAGATGAGACAATTTCCACAACAAAGAAGTATCTGACGCAAAAGGTCAAAAGTGCTGAGATCGGAACACCCTAATCCAGATCAACTTTTCTCATTATACAGGAAAAATAAGCCACAGCCACGGTTTTTTGTTGGACTAACAGTAAGTTGCTGGCTAGCATTCAGTATTCCTGGTACTGTTTTTATTTCTCTACTAGGTTTTACATAGCTCCTTCATTGCTGCCCATCTACTCACCTAACCTCAATCTATTATTAAAGATTTATAAAATGCATACTATGTATTTGACATTGGGAATATAGACGTTAACAGGACAGTCTTTCTCCTGTGTGTTTATAGCATGGTGGGAGGGGCAAGTGTGAGACAGGTAATAAACATGTAACGGATTATCATTGTGATAAGTGTCATATGAGAACACACAACTGAGGGAACCCAGTTCAGGCTGACATCTCCTTGTTCTCAAGCCACCTCTCCTAATGCTAATACATTATTGTGCACTTAAATACAGTTGGAAGAGGTTTGGGTTACCAGGTATGGGTCCTGACAAGTAATCCTATCTAATGCAGGGGACCTTGCAACAAGGTTGGTGATCGTGGTGATAGCAACCACTCACTGGAGACTTACTGTGTGCCAGGCACTGTACTAAATACCCTCCTTACAGTCAACCCTTACAACAGCCCCAAGGGGATTGTCCTTAAAATCTCCAACTGGTGACACCCCCACATTTTGGATGAGGCCATGGTCTATCATAGGTAAGTGAAAGATGGTTGACTTTGACTAGTTCATTCAATGAGGGCCTCCATTTCGATGTCATAGAGGTGGCAGGGTGGGGAGGCAGGGAATAATTGGTGATTGAGTGATTAGTCTCCATCCTTGATGAATTAACAAAGAAAGTAAAGGTAGTTTAAAGCAACCAGCTGAGCATGACATGAATTTATGGGCAATGTTATTAATTACTATATTGAAGATAAAACAGAGTAGTAAAGATTTCAGTATATATTTGAGGCTTGGAGGTCTATGCTTAGCTCTGTTCTGTACAAAACGGCATCCACGAACCACATGTGGCTGTCAAAATTAAATAAGTTTAAAAATCAATTTTCTCGGTTACACCAGCCATATTTCAAGCGCTCAGAAACCAGATATGGCTAGTGGTTACTGCATCAGAAGTGCAGATATAGATTTTCATCAGCACAGAAGTTCTAGTGGACAGTACTGCCTTAGAATTTGGGGTAGAATCCAGGGACAAAGAACCTCTTAGTAGTCGGAACCAAGATGACATTTTCTTTTTTTTAAAGATTTTACTTATTTATTTTAAGAGAGAGATAAAGGGAGGGAGAAAGTGAGGGAGAAAAACATTGATGTGTAAGAGAAACATCAGGAGGTTACCTCTCACACATCCCCAACGGGGAGCCTGTCCCTCAACCCAGGCATGCACCCTGACTGGGAATCAAACCTGTGACCTTGTGGCTCCCAGGCCAGCACTCAATCCACTGAGCCATAGCAGCCAGGGCCCAAGACAGCATTTTCCTGAGGCAAATCTCTGGCTCTTGCTGGTTGGGGAAGAAGGGAGCTGAGGGTTTCTCAGACTCAGATCCCCATTGGCAAGTAGAGCTACAAAGCAGGACAGCTTTAAAATGAGAAGGGTCCTTAAGGAGTGAAGTCAACGCCTTCATTTCATAAAGAAACTGAAGACTTGTATTCCCAAAACTTAATTCTCCTTCCAGGAGTTTATTCCATGGAAATAATTAGGAATATGCTCAAAGTCGAGGATGTTCAGTGGAACGATGTTTATAATTGAAGAAAAACTGGAAATCTACTAGATGTCTAACAAATAGCTGAGAACACTTACTGGACAGACTCATTCACACTTTCAAGTCCAATGCTGTACACATCCTCTTGACTTGAAAATGTGATGAGGCATATTCATTTAAAAAGCAGGTTTCAGAATAGAATGCATATTATGACCTTACTTTTGTGAATATATTATATAATATGCATAAAAGAAGGTAGAGAGATCTACAAAGCACTCGAAGTGTTGGTGATCTATCTGGCCAACAGGGTAAGATATATATATATATATATAAAATTATATATATTTATATATCTCTCTCCAGGTATATATAAATATATATTTTATATATATATATATATCCAGAAGGTATCCAGCCATGTACTATGAAAAATAGAGACATTTATTGAGAAAGATAGAAGATACAAGAGACATTGTACATGAGACAATGATGCTTCGGCCCCCTTCCAAGTAGGCACCTTGGGACCTCACACAGTTCTCCCAGTCGCCATCGGATGCCCTGTCATATTTTCCTGAATCTCATCAATGGTCTGAAATCTCTTTCCTTTCAAAGGTGATTTTAGTTTTGGGAGAAGCCAGAAGTTTCAGGGTGCCAAATCTGGGTTGTAGTGGGGCTGAGTCACCTGGGTGATCTGATGTTTTTCCAAAAAACTCTGCATGAGACATGATGCATGAACTGGCGCATTGTCATGATGAAGCTGCCACTCACCAGTTGCCCATAGCTGTGGCCTTCTGAATCATGGGAATAGTTTCTGTGAAGGAATGTTCAAGCTTCATGCAAACTTTTATGCAGATCTGCTGCTCTACTCGCTCAGTCATTTTGAATGTGATGGCCACACAGTACATATTTCTCACTCAATGGTGTCTACCCCCCCTCACTGACTAGTACCATGAACATGTCATTGTTTACACACACGCATTCCAGTCCACTCTCCTTGGCTGCCAGGCTACACTGATGTCATGAAACCATTCTTGTTATATTAAAAATGGCTGGACTTTTTCTGGACAGACTATATATATATATAATATATATATATTATATATATATCTGCATTTCTTATGCTTTATCTGTAAACAAGTCTACTAGTTTAAAGCTATCCTCAAACTCAGGGCCAGTAAGATAAGGGCATGTTCAGTCACTTAATGATCACCCAGCTCAAATTGGGAAATTAGGATCTCTGATTTGGCCAATGGTGCCCCCGCAACCTTACACAGCCTCTCTTCCTTCTTCTGGTCTTTTCAGTCAGCCCCTCCCTTTGCCCAAGTTTTTCATGCTGGTTCTCTATGAAAAGAAATAGAGGTAAATTAATAGTGTTTGTGAAGTTCTGCCTTCACCAGTGGGCTACAGTAGGGTTTGAGAACTTCAGTTGGTATCTTTAACCAAAGTAGCATATCAATAAACTAACTATGAACAGCTCTATATAAAATAGGAAACAATCTAGCTTTCTCCCCTATCTTGGAAATACCTATTCTAATTTTTTCCGTCCAAACCAAACAAACCGATGTTCATGACCAAAAATTGCATGCATTATTCTTCAGTATGTTTGAGACTAAAGCAAGACTCTAGAAGAGGGTTTCCCAATAGAGCTCTCTGTGGTGGTGGAAATACTCTTTGGCAGCACTTTCCGATACAGTAGCCAGCAGCCATAGCTGGCTGTCGAATACTGGAAATATGGTTAGTGTGGCTGAGGCACTGACGTTTTAATTTTCTGTAATGTTAATTTAATTCTAAGTTTAAGTAGCCGCATGTGGCTAGTGGCGACCTTACTAGACAGTGCAGGGTTGGAGTCTGAGCTTCTGTACAGGTTAATGTTTACTCTGAATGGCATGAGTGGTCATTTGTTTATGCTTTGCTTCAACCCATAAAGCTTTAAGCAATTCTGAAGCACTTGTCAAGATAACCAAAACGTATTGGAAAGAAAACAGAATCTTTAAAAAAAAAAAAAGGTAATGCTCAGTAAGAAGATATGACTTACGAGTGTCTCTGAGCGGTATCATTGGATGCGGTATTGACAGGAAGGGGTTGACTCTGAAGTGAGATGGACAGGAGGATTCAGGATTCAAGACATGCTTGAATGATCTGACAGACGCCGAGCTGACCTGATCTTTTTTAGAAACACATTTCCTCCTCAACTTGGTAAGCCCCCGACTCTCCTGGAATGGCAGTGTACCTGTAATACGGCAGCAGACATTTCATACCAACCAGCCGACCTCAAGATTTACATGCCATTCCTCCCGTAAGTCCCTTTCCATGGTAGGGTAATAAAAAGGGGAGGATTGTGCTCATTTTCTGGCCATACTTCTGTGTGCTGATGTGATGGTCACTTTGGAATGACCAAGGATGTGCCTGTTCCCTAGGTCTGTGATACATGGTCTGGGTCATAAAAGATAAGAAGCAACATCCAATGGGAACTCCACTGGTGGAAGGATGTGGATTATAACTAGATGGTTGTTGGGAAGTTAGCAGGGCAGAGCCTCAGTATGGGGCAGATTGTTTTTGTTTTCTAAAGACAGATGTCACTAGAAGACAGGGAGAATCATGGACTTTTGGTTGTATGTCCCATATTTTTCAAAGTGTCTTTTATATAAGTCACTGGATTTAGCATGTAAAAACACAGGCCGTCCCAATGCAATATTTGGGACTTCCTTATGCTAAAACTTATTGATCACCCGAAATTCCAATTTAAATGAGACTTCTATTTTATCTGGCCACTCTATCCATGAAACGCCAGTCCCAAGAGATCTCCCATGGGAAACAGGGCCTCGTGGTTAACTGCACACCGGAAATGCTACTTACTTTGTCATTCTCTTGAAGTCTCCTGAAGATAATAGCATGTTAAAAGCTCTGAGAAGTTCTATAGCAGATATGTCCACTCTTTTTTCACAGTGCTTTCCAAACTTTTGAGAATGTAGAGACCAACATTAACGTGGCTTAAATGCCATCCCCAGGGCCAGACTGGCTGCGTTCAAATACCGGATGAAGAACATGGTGATGGCCCTGTGACTAGGATAAGTTATAAGCAGAGACTGGGATGGTACATCTGTAAATGAGGGTGGGCATGCACCTGCCCACAGGTCCAGCGTGAGAAGGATATGAATCAGCATAAAGCACTCAACCTGAGTCTGGCGCAGGGTAACTGTTCCGTGAACATTAGCTTTAAGAGTCACAGTAGTGGCAGAAACCTTTCCTGACAGTGACAGTTAACATCTAGGAGGATCAGCAGATGCAATTTGGGATGTGCTGAAGATAAATCAAAGTGGGGTAGGGAGAGTGTTAGCTTGGCCTAGCATGAAATGAAACTTTTTCACGGTCAGCCTGGCTGGCCTTGAACCCAGCTCACTGTGGTTGATAAAATGAGGATTTCTGGTGCAGCAGAAGGTTTAGTGGATCCAATCATCTAATGAAACCGTGCCCTGCCATGGGGAAGCTACTCAGCTTTCTCTGTCTTTTCATTTTTTATTAGCTACTATATTAGTTTTTTAGGGCTATCATAACAAAGCACCACAAACTAGGTGTCTTTAACAATAGAAATTAATATTTTATAGTTCTGGAGGCCAAAAGTTTGAAATCAAGATGTCTGTAGGATTGGTTTCTTCTGAGGGCTGTGAAGAAGAAGCTATCTGTTCCATGCTTCTAACCTAGCTTCTAAATCGCTTTCTGGCAATCTTTGGTGTTCCTTGTAGTGCAGACACAGCTTTTTGATCTCTGCTCTGATGTTCATAGGGCATTCTCCACGTGTGTGTCTGTCTCTGTGTCCAAACTTCCCTTTAGAAGGACACGTGTCATATTGGATAAGGCCCACCACAATGACCTCATTTTAACCCGATCATCTCTATAAAGACCCTATCTCCAAATAAGGTCACGTTCTGATATACTAGGGTTAGGACCTACCGTGTCTGAGTTTTTTGAGAGCACACTTCAGCCCATAACAGCTACCTTCTAAAATGAGGCTAAAACAGCTGCCTTTCTCACCAAATAGGACTGTAATGAGGCTTAAATAACAGAACGTAGAGAAAACACATTTTGAGAAATTTGATAGCACTATAAAACTGCCAGGTAAACGTTTAATTTCACATATTGGTCTGCACTGGAAGTGGCATTCAAACCTTTGCAAGAAAGATGTCAAGAAACCATTAATCTTCCCACAATACTGCCTGGAAACGCACAGATAGGGACTCCACATCTCAGAAAGACATACAGTTTCTAAAGAAATGGGAGATACATGCCTGAAAATGAGCATGCTATTTGCAGTGTCACCAAATCCCCTGATGGCATATAGGAAATTGGAGACAGAAATAAGGAAATAAAGGTAGAGACACAGATATTTCAAACTTTACTGTGCACTCATCTTGTGTCAACCAAAGTATTGGCACAGGGCTTGTCAAATCTTAATCCCAGGAACCGTGATCATTTACGAACAACCTGTTTAAGTGGGATGGGCACCCTTATTAGAAAACCTCCCCTCGTGCAAAAAGGAAGGAATTCTGGAGGGGAGGCTGCGTGATGGAAAAGGGAATAGAAATGAAAGAAGAGGACTAAGGCAAAGGGTTATCAATTTTTGAAATTTAGTTGATGAAGCTTCAGTTCTCAATTCATTTTCAAGAAACTAGTTTCCACCGATCGTGGAACCTTCAGTCCTACCGGGGAATAAGCACTGCACGTCTTTCTTATGCGTCTCATCCACACTCTTGCTAGACAATGGTGTAAGTCCCTGGACTTCACATCTTACTCCATCATCAATAAGCTTTTAAAATTGGGACATACTAAAGAGATAGATGGTTAAAATGCCTTTTCTTTTAAAATTTTCAAGTATTTGTTCAGGATGCTCCAAAGCAGAAGCTCTTGTTCCTCACTAAAATAGACTTGAGGAAATAAAATATGCCCCAAATCCCAATAATTTTAATCACCCCGACTGGCAAGTAGCTACAAGGAGAATCTCATAGACTACGGAATGGAATTGGGAAAAATGGATTAAAGCTTTTCCATGCCTTGCCTCCTGAAACACAGTAGTATCTCCAACTGGAAAATGGGGAGATGCCATAGCCCTCCGTTATCTGCGGTCTGCCTTTTTGTCCTTTGGTCTTTCAGCTGGTTCTCTCTCAGAGTCAAGAAAACATGTCAGTACATTCTGATTTCTCTCCAACCCTGGCCTTCTGTCTATGTCCGCAGTATGATACCAGCTTTGAGGAAACAAGTTACAGGCACTGAGGACAGAAACATGCAAATGATAATGGTTTTCCCTTCTAGATGAAAAATTAAGGCAAAAGTATCAGAGCCCTTTTGAAAACAGCACATTTCTTCAGAAAAGCTTGCTGTACCATAGTTTAGGACACATTATAAAGTTACAAGTGTTAGAATAATATGGCTTTATTGCAAAATTTAATAGGTGAGATGATTTCTAAGTAAACTCTGGTATATTATAATTTAATATCACACAAAAGCTGTATCACAAAACCAGAAAAGAAGTGGATATTTTTAAAAGCAGTTGGATGGCCCTGGCTGGTCTGGCTTAGTGGACTGAATGCTGGCCTGCAAACTGAAAGGTCGCTGGTTCAATTCCCAGTCAGGGCACATGCCTGGGTTGCGGGCTAGGTCCCCAGTTGGGGGGTGTATGAGAAGCAACCAATAGATGTTATCTCTTGCACATCAATGTTTCTTTCCCTCTCTTTCTCCCTCTCTTCCCCTCTTTCTAAAAATAAATAAATAAAATATTTAAAAAGTTGGAAAGAAAATAAATTGGAAGGTAAAAACTCAAAATGGGGCTAAATGGTTTGAAGAATCAAATGTGAACATGAAGACATACAAATTTAGAAAAACATATATGTTAGCATGATTCTATTCTTAGAATAGGCCAAGGATTTTAATTATGAAAACAAGGGAATAAGTCATAAAGAATAATACTGTAACTGATTAAACATTTAAAAAATCAGTATCTCAAAACATCAAACAAAATTAATTCAAAGAACGAGTTGGCAAGAAGTCACAACAAATATATGACAGGCAAGAGATGAAGATGAATATCCGCAATATGTAACAAGCCCTCATAAATCAATGGAGAAACCATCAATACGCAACTAGGAAAAGGGAATGGGCTTGAGGAGGTGGCTACTTTATAAGACATGGAGAGAGGAAAGAACAAAAGTCACCAGTAATTTGTAAATGGTAAAAAAGAAAGAAGAAAAGAAAGAAAGAAAGAAAGAAAGAAAGAAAGAAAGAAAGAAAGAAAGAAAGAAAGAAAGAGTACTATAGCTCTCAATGTATCAGAGTGACAGATTTAAGCAAACCTTAGCACTAATGCTGGCAAGGAAAAGGTAAACAGAGACTTTCAAATACTTCAGGCCAGCGTAAATTTTAGTGTTATTTCTTTGCAAAGCATTTTGATAATTATGTATTAATACAACCTTCAACTTCTAATGATCAATGCTAAGAAATTAGGTAACTTTGGCCAAATACCCATGTACTTAAATCATCATCACAAAATCATTTAAAATAATTAATTGTTGGTGGAAAAGTAACCAACAATAAGGGGAAATGAATAAATTGATAGTCCATAAGATGTTTTCTTATGTGGACATTAAATATGATTTTGAAGAACTCAATGAAAAGAACATTCCCACAGGGAAAGTGAAATTTTATAAGCATAATACAACCTGAATATATAATTTGATGCTACATACACATGTATATGTGTGTATGTGCAAACTCATATATATTTATATTTAACTATATTTGTAGGGATATAAAAACCCCACAGTGTTATCAGAGGCCGTCTCTCAGTGGTGAAATTACCAGCTAATTTTATTTTCCTCTTTTATTTATTTATTCATCTATTTCTTCCTTCCTTTATTTACTTAACAAGTGTACATTCCTTTTATATTTAGAATAAGTTAATTAAAAAATAAGAAAATAAAGTCAGCACCTCTGGTATGCTAGGTAGAGTTTATTCTCTCATTTCATAAGCATTTATGGGATGGTTGCTGTTGGCTTTGGGCTGAGGGAGGGCAGAGGCATTTGCAGAACTGCTCCCACCGGAAGAATGACGTAGTCATTCTCCTTTTGGTTTTGATGGCACCATCCATTAGATGGCGGCTAATACCCAGCTGAGTTATTTGACAATGGGAACTAGAAGGAAGGAGATAAATTTTGAAAACACTGTGATTGGGAAAAAAAAAACCAAAACCAAAAATGAAGTTTGGGCTGAAAGGGTTTGGTAAGAGAGCCTTGGGAGAGGAGAGCAAAGGGCATGACAAAGTGGTGCTCCGAAAAATTAAGTAGAATGTTCACAAGCACACAGCCCTATAGTAAAAGCAATATTTGAGCCCATGTTTCTCCAACACAAGGATTTTTATTTTCTTTTAATACTACCACACTGTACCTACAAGCAAGAATCTAATACCCCATCAAAGCCTAAGTATAGAGCAGCAAAGAATCATTGTAAATATGTTTGCTAATCGCTAAATTAAAATACTCATAAACCTTGGGGGAATTATTCAAACCCTAGGAGATATCTGCCATGTTTCCTTACACAGTGCATTCATTTTGTGTTGATTCTCACTTCTTGAAATAAAAATGCAACAAAACGAGACATCTTCAAATATAAGAATCTAATCACTTCATTCACAAAACGTTGGGGAGCTAGTTATGTGGTGCAAGAGGCAACTACTCTATATTTTTCCGAATATTTGGGACTACATAAGCCGGTGACTACGTTTCATGAATGGTAGTAATATATGTTCAAAGTAAGGTTAAAAACATCTCATTCTGCAAAAGATATTTAACACCTATGAGTCTTTAAAAAAATTCTGAATTGGAAAATGGTATTTTATCAATGCAAAGTTAAATGTGAACTTCAAAAGGCACCAAGTTGGGTATAAACATGGGATGCTCCCTGGTAACCACCCCTGGATACACTCAGTATGGAAATGAGGCGAGGTGAGAGCAGGCTGCATCTCTTTGAACTGCCTGCCCAGCCACATAAATTAATCAAATGGCACGTCAGGGGAAGGAGGCCCGGAAAGCCTGTGTTCTTCACAATTTCTGGAAGTTTAAGCGTTTCTGAGATAATAAAAATCTGGTTTGGGAAGAGGGGAGGGATCAAGAGGTTAATTGTCTGCTGACTTGGTTGGCTCTGGAGATGCGCGTGGTTTGAGCCCTTCCTCATCTCAGCCCAGTCACTGATAGGTCCTCAAGCCCATTTCCACGTAAGAGCCTCTTCCTCCTGCTTAAACACTGCTTTAGAGATTTACATAAGATAGTCAGCCTGGTATTTCACTCCTCACTGTACCTGGCCAGCACCTGGTTATTCGTTGATAGCATAAAGAATTCACTCTCTTAATGCCAGGGATCTGCTAGTACGAATTGGCTTGTTGGACACCATTTCTCACTCAAAATATAGTTTAAGATCTAGGCACCAACTATAAACTCTCTGCTTCACTGCTAGTGGCAAGATGCTTTCTGAATAAGCATCTTTCCACAAACTGCACATTCTTCATTTACCCCCGAATTTCATTTTCCCACTGTTAAAAAAACGATCCTTTGAGCGAAACACCCTCATGTCTTGGATGCCACGTGGATTTCCCACTCCTCTGGTCACTCCCTGTTCCTTCAGGGTCCTCCCTGTCTCCTGCATCCTATAGAGAGGCCTTGCTGAAAGTCCTTTCTAAAGCCCCTTCATTGTTACTTCTTTCCACAGTCCCTCCAGAGAGAGAGAGCACTGACCTTGTTCTGACTTTTCTCCCCAAATCTAGTTCTGCAATGCCTCCTTTGAGGTTAAACTGGAATCTGATGCCTATTTCTAAGCCATCTTTCAAACTAGCTTTGCCTCCATCTTTTCTTTAATTTTTATACCTGGGTCACTGACACTTTCTTATCCATCTGCGCTGTAATCACCAGTCCAGGGGCTCAGCAGTCCTAACCTGGACCTTCGGAAGCCTCCAGGCTGCTCTGCCCGCCTGTGCTCACTGCACCCTCCACAGCAAACTCCCTTCACACAGATCTTGGCTCCCTGCGCCTCGCTCAAATACCTTCCCCGATTGCTGTCCAATGTTTCTTCTAGCAGAGGCTGATAGAGTTTGTATAGCAAAAGGATACAATGGCCAAAGGCAAATTAGAAATGAAGAGTTACGCACATAAACTGGTCTTTTCCTTACAACACATCTTAGACTTTCTATCATTTATGAGGCATTTTGAACTTTCAAGAAAGGCCGGGGTTGGTAGCATTTCTCCATTGTCTGTCAACAAAGCCCTGTGTCAAAGGGTCTTGAGGGGCAGTATTCAGGGTAGCTCTGGAGCTCTGAATAAACTGACAGGTTCCCACCTGCTCTCTGTAGTAACTCAGTAGACTTGGTCATTTTTTCATTAAGCTTCCAGTTCTTCTTCTTCACAGGTTCCCAAATTCCTCTGGCCTAAATCCTTAACCTTCTCTCACTGCTCCCATTCAATAGCTACAGGCACACCCTGCCAGCAAAGATTGGGCCTGCTAGCAGCTCAGCACCCAGGCCAGAGGGGTGCTGTTTTAGGTGTGAGACATCAGAGTCAGACTGCCTGGATTCGTCTCCAGCTCTGTCACACCCTTACCTGGGTAACCTGCAGCAAGCAGCTTCAACTTTCTGAGCCTGTTTTCATATCTGTGGGATGGTAACAATAATGCCCACTGTATAAAGAAGTTAAATGGGGTCTGTTTGTAAGACCATTTTTGTAGCGTTTGGTGCACTGAAGGCATTTAACAAATAGCACTGGCTACTGGTACCCTCTATTACTGGTAGTAGCTATTTTTTTAAACCTCCAATGGAAAGCCAGGTTGCTTACTTCAACTAGACTAGGAACCCAGATACCAGTATGACTACGGAGGCAGGGGGAAAGTGACCTAACTCATCCCAGAATCCCAAAAGGCAAAGAAAAATGTCTGTTCCCTTGGCTCAGAGACACTGGAATGAGACTTCCAACTATAACCCCACTGGTTTTCCCCACCTGCCCCCCAGCTCACATTTCATGATTTCCAAGAATTTTAGGACAGGTCCCTGAGGTGCTTAATCTGTTCTCTGACCAGATCCTTGAATCCCACCAGTGGCACTTCGGGATTTACCACACGCTGGCTTGCAGCAGACTTGGGAGTGGGAAACCGTCTTAGAGGGGCTCCAGGGGCCCAGAAACGCAGACCCAGCCCCACCCCTAACCAAAGGGGTTTAGAGAAAAACTCCATGTGCCCCCGCCTTTTGCACAGGAGAGAAGCATCCAAGGGCTTGCCCCGAAGGGGTCGGGGAGCCGCAGGTTGAGCCCCCGTGGGACCCGCTGTGAACCCATCTAGCCCGTCTAGGCATAGCTGTCTGCCAGTCTTCTAGTCATGACACTCTTTGTCTCTGTTTGGTGCTTTGCTGCTAGCTGATGCTAGACTTACCTCAAATTATCTAATTCAATCAATTTTGCTAGAGAGGATAAGAAACTTACCCAAAGTTGTATAGCAGTACATGGTAGGGCTGGTTGCAGTTTTAAATTGGAAAATCTGACTCAGATTCCTGAAGTCTTGAAGCCCTGTGCTAAATATCCTAGTATATACAGGGTGGGGCAAAAGTCGGTTTCCAGTTGGTCATATGGAAAATAATACAATAATTAATAAATAATATAAGGATAAACTCTGTTTGCATACTCACAACTGTAAACCTGCTTTTGCCCATCTTGCATGACTTGAGGCTCCTCGATGTTTCTGAGACAGGTTCAGAGAGATCAAAATCACCTGCTCGGACACCCTGGTTTTAAGCATGAGTGAGGTTTCATGTAAGAGTAAGAGAGACTTGGGTTTGTGACCTGGCTCAACAAAATGTGTGGCCTCGGGGCAGATATTTCATCTCATTAATCTTCAGCATTACACTGGGAAATTGAGACAATAGTGCCCACTTGTTAGTGTCGGCTGAGGATTGAGTGGCATAACCACTTACGGCACCAACCCTGGCACTAAAGAACTTACATCAGTGTGTTGGTTAGATGCCTGGGCCCTGGTATCAGGCTGTCTGGGTTTTCATTTCTGTCTCATCAGTTGCTGGTTATGTGACTTTATAAAATATAGATAATAACTGTCTTATTTATAGTGTTGGGATGAGTATTAAATTAGATAATGTTTTCCAAGTGCTTGACAGAGTGTTCAGTAAGCCTTTATTATCATACATAGTAAATGTGATTATTGCGATGATGATAATGCTGATTATGTTTTTTATTGGTTAGGATAAGATAGACTATGCTGCAGAAATAAAAACAGAATAAAACAATACGCAATCTCGAAGGTATAATAAATCAAAGATTTGTTTATCTCCTGCTCATATCATAAATTCAGTTGTGGCTGGTGGGCGTTTTATGCTATCCACCAGCTCAAGGATCAAGGTCGAAGAACGTTCCACCGCCTGGCCACTGGCACTATCTGAACCACATCTGTGGCCACCATAGCAGGAGAAGAGAGGGAGCGGAAATGGCACACACCAGCTGGGACCGCTCACAGGGCTCCACCAGACTGCAGGGGGATGGGAAAGTAGCCTTTCCCTGTGTCCAGGAAGGAGACGAGGGCTGGAGGCGGTTAGCACCTGTGCCTTTCCCAGCATAACAGTGGCAAAGATGGTGAGACAAGGAGAGGCGCATTCGGCTTGGAGCCTGGCACTCAACAGGTGGTTAACAATTCGTAGCCATTGTTGTTTTCACTGTATGTTAATTTAAGTGCAAGCCTAAATCACATAATGGGTAACAAGATGGGCGTCTCTGAGGGAAGAGCTGGGCTCAGCACCGAATCTGGAAAGTGGATATTAGGGAAGGAAGAGCTACACAGGGGAGGGGGCTGAAGTCTGGAACTGCCCCAACTAGCTCCTTAAGTTAGGAAATCTGGTCTCTCAAGGTGCCCGATGCGTCAGTAGCTCACCTAATGACTTTTAGGAGACCTGAAGTTTGAGCCTCTCCCAGACACTTCCTGCCCTTGATTTCCCCGTGGACACCACATCTGACTCTTCAGATCTATCATTTACTTGCTGAGTGTTTATGAGCATACAAATCAGCAACCCTGAACTTCAGGTTATACATCTGTAAAATGTGCAGTACAATAAAACGACCTGGCATTCGTTGGAAGGATTCAATGATATCGTGTAAAAAAAGCATAGTGATGATGGTGATGTGATGTTGATGACGATGACAATGGCGATGATGATGAAAATGGCAATGAAAACCTTCTAGTAAGTGCCCAGATGTCAAACATGTAACAGATGGAACACATGACTATTTTTTATTATCTGTAAAATGAAGTTTAGAACTTGATTATACGGAATATATACAATGTCATGTGTGTGATATAGTTCATGTCTAACTAATGCTGGATCTGTTTTCCTTTAATTCTTTGTAAAATAAACCTACTCCCTGAACAAAAAGGCTAGTTGGTTTTAATTACTTCTGAATTAGAGCCAGAAAAGTGGAGAGGGACACTGGCATTAATAGAAAAACATGGATTCCCAAGCACAGAAGAGAATTATATTAATAATGATTAATTTGTTCTCTGGTTCGATAGCTACCTCACTTTGTGTTGCAAGCTCCTACAACAACTATAATGGGTTATTTGACATAGTACCTCAGGCTTTTGAAACTCCCATCTTGGGCACACTTTTAGAGTTGGTGCTTGTTGTTATTAAAGTAATTAGTTTGGAAGAGCTATATTGTGAGAGTGACAGAGATGGATGGGTAAAAAATAAAGAATGCGGATAAGAAAGAGAACCACGGTGGGTGACCCTTTTAACTCTATAAATATGCAAACCCACGCAGAGCCAAGGTAGGGAGAGATGTGTTGGTGGTTTGCCAAGACAAAAGGTGTGCATCAGTGGCATACAGAATGAAAATCCATAATGCCCAGTTTGCTTATTTATTATCTGTGTTTGTTTGATCTGCTTCTAGCTCCAAATAGTTAATAGTAATCTTTGATTATAATCTGCCTCCATAAAACCCCTTCTATATACCCAGTTCAAATAGAATTGTAATTGTTTGTTTAAGAGAATGAAATCTCATTGTTAAAAAAGCATTCATTTGATGATTTCTTCACTATTGAAGTTCAATGTTCAAATACTGAACACTGCACAATTGTTGTTTTCTATCTTCTACTTACACCCAGCACTTTACAGAGATATTAATACATTACTCTGGAAAATCTAGGGTCTTTTAAAATTAATTTATTATAGAATATATGATAGTCCAATAAAGCCTTAAAAATCACATGTAACAAATAGCATCAGAAATTCAAAAGTTTTCAGAAATAGTCACCCATCTTTTTCTTTTGTATTATATAGGACAGTAGGTGCGCTGATGCTGAGTCTTGGCGCAAGGGCAAGTCTCACTTTCATAGCAATGTAGGAGTCTAAAGATTTATGACAGTCCTGGGCCGTCCAACAGGACAGTTCTTTTTCTCCAACAGGAAAGCATCTAGCATTGCATGAAGTCTTAGTTAAAGAAAAAAAACAAGTGCACTGGTGGAATTAGACATGAGGTCCCAGGCAAACATTTCTGTAAAACCTGCTTTTCTCACCTTATGTTTAAAAACACCTTCAACATTTTAAAAAATGCAGGTTGCCATGGTTACAGTTCTTGTGCAGGAAGTAAGGTTTCCAAGCATCTCTGAGCTCATCAGTTAATGTCAACAGATCAGAGATTTTTGAAAATTGATATTTATAAAATAGCAACCCCCCCCGCCCCCCTCCCCCAATTCATAAGTCACATCATTGAAGGCAGCTAGATAGGTTTACAGGCTTTTCAGTGGTGGTTATTACTGTGGGCCTGGCATTTTGAAAGGCCACATAAGTGCCACAGTGACCATATGCTATACATGGCCTTTGATCTAAGACCACATGTGGTGGGTCAAATTCATTTGCTGACATTCACAAAAATAAAGAGTTGCCATTTTGACTAAGCTGTCACCCTTCACCTCCATTGTCATAGATCTGTTCCTATGAAGCCATAATCCTCATTGTTACCTGCTTGACAACCATGCTAATCAAACTTTTTAATATACCTTTCTTACAGAATTATAATTTAAATCATATGTTTAAGACCATGTGCTAACATGCTTTACCTAAGAGCCTTAAAACCAATCCAGCCCAACTTGATCTGATTTATTTTACATGTTTGATAGACTGTTGTTAATGAGTAAGTTAATTCCATGTTATGCATATTTAAATGAGAAACTAAAGTTATATACCTTTTAGAGACCACAGTGTCCCAACATTTGAAAAGTTTGTGTTTACTTTCCAAAAGGTCTTTTTTTATGTGTCTATTTTTAACACCTGCTTAAAAAAAAAAAATGCACGGGAGAGATTCAGATGTCAATTTAGACTTTAAAATGCAATTTAAATGTAACTGTAATGTAAATTGGGTTAGGTTGAAGTTGTTTCCAAAACCTGACTCATCCAAAAATGGGATATGATACCAAATGTAGCATCCTTAATATCTCACGGCTACCCACGCCCGGCTCGATGAGTTCGCAGGTGGTTCATTATGTGGCTGGTGATGATCATAGAAGAACAAGCAACTGATAACGTTGGTCTGTTATCTGTAATCATCTCAATGGTTGACCTGATTCACAATACCATTAATGAGATGGACTGTGTGACAATTAGCTATTAAAAAGCAATAAAAAAGGCTCAAATTAATCTAAAATGTCAATTCTGTGACAATCTATGAAATCAGGATTAGATAATAAGAAACTTGATTGAGAGCAGCATTATGAAGGAGCCACAGGGGCCTGATTTCTGGAATCAACTGCCCTTGATTTGGACAAGATGATAAGAAAAAGAAAAAGAAAATGCCGTCTTATTAACTATGACACCCTTGTCCGAATTTTAGAAAATTGCTCCTTTGAAGAACGCTGTGGGGAAAAAGCAGGGCTTGTTTTCATCTGAAATAACAGAAGTAGGGGTTCTGCTGCCTTCCAGATCAGAGAGATGTGCCTATCTATTTGATGGCAAGCCTCCGAATTAGTATAAATATATCATGGCCATAAAAACACCTGTGCTGAATGAATAAGAAGTAAAGTAGCATAGAATTTATGGAAGGAGGCAACAAAAATGAATGCTGTCAAATCCTGGTTTCTTGTCACCAAGACGCTGAAGACAGGCCCTGGGAGCAGGTGAGTAAAACTTGATCTCGTCCTATTAGGGGCTTGTTAGCGGCCTGCGGTGCCTTTTATCTGGAGTCTTTGAAAACATCAACCTTTGTGCAACAACCACAACAAAATCAATTTTCTTCAACTTAAAAGTGTATCCTTCATCAGCTTGGACCCACAAGCAATCACTCCCCTAAAGGAAATGCTTTGTACCTTAAGAGGGCATGCCAGCTTTGTAGATCAGTGTGTATTTTCGTTTCATGGACATTGCACGGTGCTAGCCTTATGCCCTTGGAAAGAAGATGCTGTCATTATATTGGTTAGGGATGCATGCTGGCACCGTGGAATGAGTCATCAGATAGGATCCATTAATACTCGCTCTCTTAAAGAAACAACGACCCCTAACAAAGAGAGATAAAAAGGTGTTGACATGTTAAAATGAGCTGATGTATTATGGCTGGGTTTTGATTCAACTGATGAAGGTTGGTTATTTCATTTATACCAACACTATGTTCAGAAGGACAAACCAAACCACATTCTTCCTACTGAAGAAACTTTGCTACTGGAGTTCCTTTTGTCTGGGGCATTTTCTCCCCTGGCTAATTCCCACCCAGTCTTTAGCCTCACATCAGGTGCTCTTTTTCACACCTGTTGCCCGTTGTCTCAACCTGATCTGCCTTTAAACCATGTTGATGCCCACCCCAGGGATTTGTACGTAATTGATATTGTAATATGTCTGGGATCTGACTTGGGCATCGAGGTTTTTGAAAGCTCATTTAATCCTAAAGTGCAGCCAAGGTCCGAGGCCTACTGTTTAGAGTGTCTTATGCTTACCCCTTACCAAGATGGCCTTAATGTTACCCCTCAGCTTGACTACATTTTAGACAGGTTTGTTCCGAACTATGGGCCTCTCACCCTCCCTTTCTTAAAGAATTTACTTTAGAAAACTTGCTATTGTAATTCTGTCTCTGCCCTTTGAAATGTAAATCTTCTTCTAGCTTCTGCCAGTTTTACCACCCAGGAATGCTTTTCTCAAAAACCTGTCTGTAAACCATGCTTTTGAAATGTAATCATTGAGGGAGACAGTGCGTATCTCCAAGTCTCTGTAGGAGGGTAGGGGCGAACTCCACTCGGTCCCAATTAGCAAACACAGATGGTCCAATTACATTGACCACCCCGCCCCTTCATAGCCTCCAGTACTTTTCCGCTTGCTCATTGCAGTGCTTACACAACCTCCTGCCTTTTGTTTAAGCAAGGTTAAGGTTCAATCTCCTCTACTGCAGTAATCTTAAAGTACTCCTTGCTTGTTTAATTCTGGTGTGATTCTCTCTCTTGCCTAGACTGGACCATACTGTATTTTTATTACCTGTTTGTATTTCAGTATTTTTTTACTCCTTTGAGGTCTCATTTTTGTTTTGTTTTTGTTTTGCTTTCTCTCCTCCACATTTAGCCCAGGACAAGGCACATAACAGTCCCCCAGTGCATTTCCTTTTACATTTTAAAACTGTGCTAAAAACAGAAATTGCATCACGTACACACATAATTGTTTGACTTCGGCTGTACGCAAATGTTGAGGAGGAAGAGCGGGAGAGAGGGGCTTGAGGAAGAGTCACTCAGTGAAAGAGCAGGTGACCAAGAGAGGAACCTAAAAAGGTGGAGACCCTTTATTTTTTCCCATTGTCCTTTGTTCCTTTCAAATTAGACCTTGGCCTTTCTTGCCCCAAAGAAATAAAAGACCTTAATTCTTAGCTTTTGAACTTTTAAAGGCTTCCGTCTAGGCAGTTTAAGTGCCATGTAAGGGACTTTCAAGGATAATTTTGACACCATGCAATTTTTGCTTTATAATGCTGACTTTAGAACATAGCCCTTTGACCTCTACACAGACCTCCATTTGCAAGGTGTCTCCCCTCTATCTTTATATAATCTGTTGCTTTTGAGCATTCCTTAGTGAGGAATTACTTGCTTTTGACAACCTATTTGGTTGCTTTCAAAGCTTGTTCCTTGAAATCAATATTCTTTAATAGTAAATGAAATAAATCTGTTTCCACAGAAGTGGTTTTTACCCCTTGATATGACTTTTGATAGTGTCTGAAAATCTAATTTTCCATATGAGAATAAAATAACTGAATAATTAACTCAGGTTTATTTTTCACAGAAGTTTCTTTCCCTAAATCATAAAATTATAATTGGCAAAATTTATACAGGGTGGGCAAAACAGTTTTTGTATGAGAAATAATGTAATAATTAAATGATAATATGAGAACAAACTGTGTTTTGCACACCCACCACTGTAACACTACTTTTGCCCCACCCTGTATCTGTACACGTAATTCGAGATTTCAAGAACTAGTTTGAATATGAGAGTATTTAAAGGTTTTTTTCTATAAAAACAATTGAAATAACATGGTTTAACATTTACTTTCAGGTGTTACAAAAAGGAAAAAAAAAACATCTGGGACGAAAATCTTTCTATTTTAAGGCAAATGATACACAGTTTAATGTAAGCTCCTGGCTGGAAGGATCTATGTATAATTTATTATTTCAACCCCAGAATGGTACCTGATAGTAAATGTTTTATTAGTAAACTTAAGTCTAAAATTTGCTGCAGTAACAAATGATCTCATGATTTTAGTGAATTGCATTAGCCAAGACCTATTCCTATCTCATGTTACAGGTCCATTGCAGGTTAATTTCAGGTTTGCTCTAGACCTTCTTCATTTCAGGACCCAGCCTAAAGAAGCAGTTCCTTTCTGGAATATGCTGGTCACACGGCAAGGGGAAAAGACAGCAGACCCATTGCATGGTCTTTCGAGCTCCCACTTCTAAGTGGCACGTGACACTTCTGCTCACATTTCATTGGCTGAAGATAGTCACATGTTCAAGCCTGATATCCCCAGAGCAGGACTTCCACAGGAAGGGCTAGACACGAAGAAGAAGCAAGTATTTTTGAATAAGATCATCATTATTTACAGTATTAGTTGAGTGAAAAACCTTCTTATATTGTGTGGAACTTCATTCTACTCTATTCCTGGAATTGTCCTTGTTTTCCAAACATAAAATAACTACAGTGACATTCATATCAGTTTTCTAGGTCTACCCTAAAAACAAGTACCACAGAGCAGGTGGCTTGAACAACAGAAATTTATTGTCTCACAGTTCTAGAGATCTGAAGTCCCTGATCTGGGTGATGGCAGAGCTGGTCCCTCCTGAGGCACTGAGAGAGGGTCTGTCCCATGCCTCCTTACTAGCTTCTGGTGTCTTCCTGGCAATCGCTGGCATTCCTTGGCTCATAGACTTATCTCCCCAATTTCTGCCTCCACGTTCATAAAGTATTCTTCCTGTGTGTACTGTCCAAATTTCTCCTTTGTATAAGGAAATCAGTCATGTTGGATTAGGGGCCCAACTTCTTCCAGTATGACCTCATTCGAACTAATTACATCCACCAAATAAGGTCGCATCAGGAGGCACTAAGCGTTAAGACTTCAGCGTATGAATTTTGAGGGACAGTTCAACCCAAAGCAAACAAATACCATGTTTGTCTAAAACAGCCCCTGTTTTGGTTGTGGTCCTGATGACATTGTCACTAGGGATCCCTCATTCATGCTCAAAAATGTACCAGATTGGATGGTCAATTAAATAGCCACTCTACAAATAATACATTGTTATTACAGAGAACTTGAATAAATATAGAAATGGTTAACGTAGAAAATTTAAAAGGAATCACCTTTAGTGAAAGGATTAAACCAAAACCAAAAACAAACAAACAAAAAAACCAACAAAACCCTGCATAGACACAGAGGTGAAGAGGGTTGGGGGGACATAGAAGAGGGCGTATAGGGGATAAATGGTGATGGAAGGGGACTTGACTTGGGGTGGTGAACACACGATACAATATACAGATGATGTGTTATAGAATTGTACACCTGATACCTATGTAATCTTATTAATCAATGTCACTCCAATAAATTCAATAAAAATAAAGTTAAAGAAAAAAATCAATGTTATCACAAATAAAATAAAATAAAATAAATTAAAATAAAATAAAATAAAATAAAATAAATCACCTTTAAACACCAACACACTTGAAATCCTTCTATTAATATTTTGGTGTATATAAATAATTTTTAAATAAAATTAAAACTATACTATAGTGCTGTTTTGTAACCTGTATTTTTCCCTTAGGGATATTTTTGTGTGTGTTTTAAATGTTTAAAAAGTTCTTTGAGACCATGATTCATAATCATCCATCCTGTCCACCCCATCATTTATTTAATGGCCTCCTTATTGTGGGTCATTTAGGTGGATTCCAAGAGATTACTATTTTACAAAGTCATTTTTGTCACATAAAATACCAAGCATCAATTTTAGAAAGATGTGGCAAAAATCCCTTGCCATTATAGGTATGTTTCTTATAATGGTCTAATCACAAATGATATTCTTCTTGCACATTTTCAAAGGGATTTAAGCTCTTCATTGTCTAGTTTTCCTTAGGAAGAACAGGGTTTCTCAAAGTGACTACACATTGATCATTTTTGTTGTTGTTGGTTTTGCAACAAGTTTCTGGCTGATTTTATTTCTGGTACACTTTAAGTTATTTGAGCTTTTATTTCTCTTAGACTATCCTGGGAAAAAGTGGCTGCTTCCTTGAAACACCTGTTAGGAAATACTCCTTGGAATTTCTTATCCAAATTCCACTTCGTTTTACATGTGCTGAGTTAGAAAAATCAGTGTCCTGGTTCAGACAATTACAGCCATCATGCCGCAGCTGCACAGGACAGGGGTGTGTGTGCTGCTGGAGGAGACAGGGACTGAATGCCTAGGAGGGGAATGAGGCAAAGTGGGGGGTGCAGAGGACAGAAGGAGCATTCCAAAGACTTCAGTTATGGAAGTGGTGGGGTACGGTCTAGGAATCTTTGTTGAAGCACCCAGGTAATTCTAAGGCAGCTGGTCCGTGGATCGCAGCTTTGTCATATGCATGACTGCTGTTCAATTGCGTGTCTGTTTCCTAGTGGGACTGTGGGTTTCCTACAGGTGTACTCTGTTCTTTGCTCTTCTTTCTGTACACCTGGAATGAAGGAGTGCTTGGTATGTGTCTGGGCAACTAAGAATAGTAAGGTTTAGTGCTATGGGAATGGGATCGATTTCATTTTACTTCGAATAAAATTTGCACATCTACTACATGCATGTTATGATGCTGGACATAAAGATGACTCAGATATAGTCACTGGTGTTGGAAAACTTACAGTCTAACACAGGAGGTAAAACAATAAAGAAATACTTTCAGTTCAAAAGTGTTCTCGAGTAGAGTTGCATGAAAAACCCTACAGAACTTAAACGATATTAATTTCCTGGTGGAGTTGGTAAAACATTTTATAAGAAGTGGTTTGTGCATTCCCTCACATACTGATCCATTCATTCAATAGTTTCGTTCGTTCATTCACTAATTCATTTGTTTATTCAGATGCAATAAGTAAACATCAAATTCACATCAGGCCATGTGCTGAGCATTGAAAACACATAGGGATGTTAAAAAACAGGCGAGGCTTCTAATCAGGGGAGAGTTAGGGGCAGGTAATAAAGACGAGTGCCGTGACGGGGGTAGGTAGGCTGGAACAGGAACAGTGCGCGGGCAGGGCGGCTGTGCAGGTCGTTCACTGCACAGGGCGCTCGGGCAGGAAGATTAAAATCCGGCCTGAGTGACTCTCATTAAGCATCTGTTCAGCCTTGAAGAGTGGTCTTCCCAGAAGGGGGACTTTGTTTTTAATTCATGCAAGCTATTATGTGGGATAGAAGCAGCTCTTTTTGTAAGGACAGATATCTGAAAATGACTTTCTGTAAGGACAGAGATAAGTTCCTGGAAGAAGTAATCTCTAGGCTGAGAGTCGAATCAACAAGGCACAGGCAGGTATAAGTCACAGGTGTGAGTCAGTATGTGAGTGTGTGAGCAAATCTGGAGTCAAAGGTGAAAGTGATGTCACTGGAGAAGTGAAGGGTTTTTCAGTCATGGGAGCAGCATGGGCGAAGGGCCGGAGTGTGAGGCAGATAGAGACATACTTTGAGAACTGAAATTATCAGAGAGGGAGGGAGGAAACAGAGAGAGAATATGGAGGTGAGGGGAGACAGAGAGAAAAAGAGAGAGAATGAGGGAAATGAAAGAAGGAAGAGGGAGAGGTAAGGGGGGAGGGAGAAAAACTAGAAATTAAAAGATAAAAGAAAATAATAAGTGGAAGAGAGAAAGGAAGAGGGAGGGAAGTGGAGAGACATAGGAAGAGTAAGTGAGATGAGGAAAGAAAGAAATCGAGGATTGAGAGAAAGAGAGATGGGGGCAGGGGAGACTAGAGAGTGGGGGCTTCATAAGCCACCTTAAGAGTTTGGTCATTTTCCTGTGGAAAATGGAGCTGCTAGAATGACGGAGGATGGGCGTGGTGGACCAGATCCATGCTATGGAGGACGTCATCTAGTTGCTGGGCGGAGAATGGATTGGAGGGGAACAAGAGTGGAAGATGAAAGAGATCAACTGGGTACCATGGCTTTTCTTAACCCACTCTTGGGTCTTTGATGAGGCCAAGTAGAGGAGACACAGGCACTCCAGGTAGAGAGGGCGTGCCTGGACGTGTGGCAATGTCCCAGGTGGAGAGCCCAGGTGGAATTGTGGCATAACAACGAGGCAGGACAGGGATGGAGATGCTGGGAATTAAGGTGGCAGAAAGGTAGGGTGCCCAGTGAGACTGAGAGGCCACTGGATCACTAAAGAGTTTAAACTTCATCCTTAATCAGTGTCAGCCCATTAAAGGTGTTAAGAAGGCTGGTTTGAGTCTTAGTAAAATTTCTCTGTAGGAAATTTTGACTAGTTTGGTCATAACAGAGAAGGACAAGAGGTAGGGGTTTCTGCTATTGTGAACTGGAGGGACAATAAGAAGTACAATGGGGACAGGGGATATAAACTGATGCAGAGAAATTTCAGATGTAAAAGAGAGGAAAAGTTCCTGAGCGAAAAAGATTCTGAGGTTCATTTTTTACTTGCTTTATTCAAGATTTTTATGTATGTAAGGCATGTTATAAGAGACGCAGATTTAGGGAAAGTAAATAACACGGTCATTTGGAGGATGAGTTTAGGAGCTCTGGAGAAAATCCTGGAGACTCAAAGAAAGGAACTGGAAATTCAAGTCTGGGTATCAGTAGGACCCAAATAAGTAGGGCTATTGAGTTTTCAGGGTCCTGGGTTAAGTTGAAGTCATAAAGATGGGAGAGGGTGGCCATGGCGAGGGTAGAACGTAAGGAAAAAGGGAGCCATCCCTGGAACCCTAGGCAGCAGCAGTTAGAATATGATTGTTAAATGCAGGACTGGCTGCGTAATTTGTGGGGGGCCCAGTGCAAAATGAAAAGACTGGGTCCCTTGCTTTAAAACTATTAAGAATTTCAGGAAAGGAGCAGTAGAGCATTAGGCCAAGCACGGCTCATGCCGGCCTCCAGCACAATTCCTGTACCACGTGGTCATCCTGGCTTCCTTCCTTTGCTTGTCTGTAGCTCCTACTCCAGCAGTGCAAAACCTGACCCTCACTATCCTCCAGCAACGTACTTAATTGTGCAGTTCCGGTCCAATCATGTAATGGTTTTAGAATTGTTAACCTGTACCTTGGTGGGAAAGGACTTGGTCAACTAGAGAGCAGTGCTATATCTAAGTTCATTCCCTTTCAGTCTCAGGGGCTGCACTAATTTTCAAAGTTACTTAGGTCGTCAGTTTTCCCCCCACTCTGTTCTGTGAGGTTGTTTCATATATTCGTAAATATAGTTAGATTCTGTATTCCATCCTGGGATCCTGTGTCAAGCTCTGTAGGCTTTGACAGATACATAGCGTTACATAGCCAGTGTTGCAGTATCTTTCAGAATCATACAGTGGGTACCATGGGGGATTGATTCCAGGACTCTGCAGATACCAAAACTCACAGATGCATAGTATTTGCATATAACCCATGCACATCCTCCCCTTTAAATCATCTCTTGATTATTTATAATATCTACTACAATTTAATGCTATGTAAATAGTTGTTATACTGTATAGTCTAGGGAATAATGACAAGAAAAAGTCTACATGTTCGGAACAGATGCTGTCATCATAGGCCTAACTGCATAGTGTATGTCAGCAACAACATAACATTTGTTTAAAGTATTTCCCATCTACGTCTGGTTGAATCAGCAGATACAGAACTAGTTGATGCGAAGGGCTGACTGGATTATAGAGTTCTGCCATCTTAAAAAATCCCCTCTGCCTCCTCTATTCAACCCTTGCCACTCCCCCCAAGCCTGTGGAAATCACTGATCTTCTTACTATATGTATAGTTTTGCCGTCTCCAGAATGTCATGTAAATGAAAATGTACAGGATATAGTCTTTTCAGATTGGCTTTTTTATTTATAAATTCTTAAAAAAAATCATTTATGTCCTTGCATGTCTTGATAGGACATTTGTATTTATCATTAAATGGCATTTCAATAAATGCACCACAGTTTACCCACTCACCTACTGAATCAGATCTTTGTTGTTTCTAGTTTTTAGTGATTATGAATAAAGCTGCTATAAACATCCATTTGCAAATTTGTGTGGACATAAATTTTCAGATCAGTTGGGTAAGTACTTAGGAGAGCAATTGCTGGGTCATGTGGTAAGATGATGTTTAGCTTTGTAAGAAACTACCAAACCACTTTCCAAAGTGTCTGGGCCGTTTTGCATACCCACCAGCAATGAATGAGAGTCCTTGCTGGTCGCCCTGCATCCCTGCCAGCAACTGGTAATGCTCTGTTGTTTTGTTTTCACCATTGTAACAGGTATGTAGTGGCATCTTGTTATTTTAATTTTCTTTTCCCTAATGACTACTTACGTTGAGCATCTTTTCATACACCTATTGCCTATCTGTATATCTTTCTTGGTGAGGTGTCTTTTCAGATCTTTTATCCTTTATTTAATTCAGTTTTTGTTTTCTTTGTTGTTGAGTTTTACAGGTTCTATAGATAGATAGATAGATAGATAGATACAAGGCCTTCATCAGATTTGTTTTACAAATATTTTCTCAATCTGTGAATTCTCTTTTCAGATACTTAACAGTGACTTTTGCAGAGCAAATGTTTCAATAAAGCCCAATTTTCAATTTTCTTTTATGTATCATGTCATTGGTGTTCTATTTTAAAAGTCATCACCAAACCCCAGGTCAACAAAATTTTCTGCTGTTTTCTTCTAGAAGTTTTACAGTTTACCATTTTTCATTTAGGTCTATGATCCATTTTGAGTTACTCATTATGCAAGGTATAAGGTCAATGTCTAGATTCTTAATTTTTTTTGCATATGAACATCCATTTGTTGAAAATGCTATCCTTTCTCTATTAAATTGTCTTTCTCTTTGTATCTTTATAAAACAAAACAAAACAAAACAAAAAAGTTGCATATATTTGTTTGGGTCTATTTCCGAGACTTATATTCAGTTCCATTGATTTAAGTGTGTGTGTGTGTGTGTGTGTGTGTGTGTGTGTGTGTGTGTGTGTTTGCCAGTAACAAACTGTCTTAACTATACCATCTCGACAACTCACATTACCTAATTTTAAGCCTCAAAATTGGGTAATGTGAGCCCTTTAACTTTATTTATTGTTCTCATTCAGATTTTACTGGCTATTTTAAATCTTTTACCTTTTCACATAAATTTTTAGAATCAGTATTTCAATATCCACAAAATATCTGGTTAAGATTTTGACAGAGATTGTGTTGAGTTTATAAATCAAGTGGGAAGAATTGACATCTTAAAATATTGAATCTACCAAT
Organism: Mormoops blainvillei; assembly: GCA_004026545.1. Classification (NCBI taxonomy): domain Eukaryota; kingdom Metazoa; phylum Chordata; class Mammalia; order Chiroptera; family Mormoopidae; genus Mormoops; species Mormoops blainvillei. The sequence continues at coordinate 86,430 of PVJD01004458.1, read as the reverse complement.
TCATGGATATGGAATATCACTTCATTTATTTATTCTTTAATTTATCCCATCATAGCTTCATACTTTTCAGCATACATATTCTGTTAGATTTATCTTAAGTATTATACTTAATTATATAAGCAATCAACTGACTTTTGTACCTTGATCTTTTATCCTGTGACTTTGATATACTCAAATAATAGTTATTTTGTAGATTCTTTGGTGTTTTTATATAGGCAATCATGTCATCTGCAAATAAAGACAGTTTTAATTCTCCTTGTCCAATATGTATACCTTTTATTTTCTTGTCTTATTACATTATCTAGGATTTCCAGTATGATGTTTAACAGTAGTGGTGTGAGGAAATTTTCTTTCTTTTTTCCTGGTTTTAGTGGAATAAACTAGTCTCTAATCACTAAGTATGTATGCTGTTACCTATAGGGTTTTGTAGATTTTTTAGAAAAATCAATTTGAGGAAGTTATCCTCTATTTCTAGTTTGCTATTATGAAGTGGTATGGAATTTTGCCAAATGCTTTTTTCTTCATCAATTGACACAATCATAGGATTTTTTCTTCTTTCTATGGGTGTAATGGATCACAATGATTGATTTTCAAATGTTTAACCATCCTTGTATACCTGGAATAAATCCCAGTGGGTCATGAGTATATTTTTTTATATATGGTTGGGTATGATTTGTTAATATTTTCAGACATTTTGCATCTGTATTCATATAGATTTTGGCTTGTAGTTTTCCTTTCTCATAATGCCTTTACCCATTTTGAGTGTTAGGGTAGTGCTGGCCTCATAGAATGAGTTATAAAATATACTCTCTATTTTTATTTTCTGGAAGGGATTATAAATAATTTGTATTATGTCTTCCTTAAATGTTTGGTAAAAATTCACCAGTGAGATCATTGAGGCCTTACACTTGGTAAAATTTATCAGTAAACCACCTGGGCTTGGTGCTTTCCTTTTTGGTAAGTTATCAATTATTGATTTAATTTATTTAATAAATATAGGAATCTATTATTTATTAATAATAGGTATCTATTTATCTTTGTATGAGTTTTAATACTTTATACCTTTCAAGGAATCGGTCTTTCATCTAAGTTAGCAAAATTGTGGGGCTGCAGTTGTTCATAGTGCTCCTTTATTATCCTTTTCATGTTCATGTGATCAGTAGTAATGATTGCTCTTTCATTTCTTACATTGATAATTTGTATCTCTCTTTCTTTTTTTCTTAATTACCATTGTTATAAGTTTATCAATTTTATTGGTCTTTTCAAAGAAGCGGGTTTTGGTTTTGTTAAGTTTTCTATTATTTTCCGGTCTTAAATTTAATTATTTCTGCCTTTATTTTATTTTATTTTTTTGCTTCTTTAAGCAATTTACAATTTTAGAAGATCGTTCCAGGTGCTGTATGGAGACTGAATGGAAAGAAAGCAAGAATAGACACAAGGTGACAAATTATAAAGGTATAGATGAACGATGCAGAAAATAACGGATGTTTGAATCAGGGTGGGAGAACTGGAAAGCAGCTCACAAACTGCTGTAACCGACCTTAATCTACAGAGGCAAAAATCAGTCCCATGGGTAGGTGTGGAGCAGACTTGGGAGAAATAAACAGACATATACAGAGGAGGGATGGATCAGTCTATAAAATAGAAAAAGATATAACTTCAAGTCACTACTTGGAATCAGTGGTGTTAGTGAATGTTAACAGTGAACTCTAGAAAGAAAAAGAACCCTGATTTGTAGTGTTTCTCCCCTTAGTAGGTGGTGAAATACTCCCCTTATGGCCAATTTCAAGCTATCAAAGCAGCATTACTGAACATGTAGTTGGGAATAGATGCATACCAGCTGGTGCAAGCTGGCATGAGCCAGCTCCGCATACCACGGCTTCTAATCCTTTGGCGTTTCTAGGATTTCATGAGGAACTCTGGAGAAGTTGATACTGATGATAGGGATTTTAAATCCCAGTTACAATTTCTCTCTTCATTATTCCTACTGAATGTTTCATGGTATATGCGAAATAATACAAAAATTTTAAAAGACAAAGAATTGGGTATGGGGCAGGTCCTACCTAATATGTGCCCAGCTAATAATAGGTCTTCATTACTATTTGTGGAATTGAATTGAATTGTACCATATATTTTGTCAGTTTTTACCCATATGAAACCATAATTTTCTCATGGTTGTGATCCTATCATAGACCTAGTAAATAAGTAAATTTAAACACCTGAGTTAAAGGCAACACCTCCCTGTGAGATGTCATTGCCATCTCTTTCCCATTTAGAACCTTCTCGTGCTTCAGAGTCAAATGAGTATAAACGTGTTTTCTCTGCTTCGTCTAATGAAATAACCCTAGAACATGGAGGCGACCTCACCACCTCGGTTTTCACCTCTGAGGTTAGGAACATGATTTATTATGAAGCTACAGGAAATTAGTTGATGAATATTTCAATATGGAGAGGAAATAATGTGATTCCATTGTTACCATAGAATCACTGTATCTTGGAGTAACCTGTAGCCATAGTAACAAGATAAGGGCATATTCTTTAAATGTTTAACTACTCTTCTACACTTCACACATTCAAGTACGGTCAATTCTTATTATTTATAATTGAATTAATTTTCTGATACATTTGGGGTCCGCTTTTCAACAGTGGTTTTCGATTACCTTAATTTAAGATGATGAGTGAAATAAGATTTTCTTTAGGCCATTATTGTTAGAACAGGAACAGAACCACTTTAAGTATAGAGTGTAGCTGAAAAGGTTTGTTAAAAATGAGTAAATATTTCTGAATGATCCAAATAGTGTCTTTGAGGATAAATATTACAGGTATAAAGTTAAAATCCATCTTTAGGTCTTCAAAAGTGGTAGTCATATCTGCGCACTACAAGTACTATGAAAAATATATTAACTATTAGAGAGTCTTAATAATAACAACACTCTGCAACAACAGTTCATATGGTCTGAAAGTTTACCATGCACCAGAATACTGTTAAGAATTGTTTTATTTAATCCTCAGGAAAATCGTATGAAGCAGATGCTTTTATCACCTCCATTGTATATGTGGAAACTGAGGCACAGAGACATTATTATATTTAGACCAAGGTCATCTGGCTGGTGAGTGGCAGGTGTGGGATTTGAACCCATGCAGTTCAACTCCATAATCCATGATTTTACCCACTGCTTTCTCTGCTCTCTTACTTCTGCCACCCAGTCAGTAAGGGTTTTGAGTCCACCGTGCTGCCCATGTTCTCTCAGCCCCTGCGCCTTGTCATCTCTCTGGTCCCTGAAAGAACAATGCCTCACAGAATAACCAGAGCCTATTGATTCCATTGAATTCATAGCTCTGGCTGTGTTGGTGTGCCAGTGTTGTGCCTAAAGCCATGACCTCAGAGGCCAGTGGGAAGGAGACACCGGGTAAATGAACAGAATACCTCTGGTGTAGTAATTTCTTCAGGAAAATAATAAAATAAAACAAGTGCAAAGCAGTAATCAAAAAAAGGACTCCGTATGACTGTATGGTTTGCTTCCATTTGCTGAACTGTGTTGACAAGGCGCTTAGTGTCTATTGAACAATTAAACCCATGCAAAAATAATGATTGCATCCTTGCTGCGAATAATGACAACATCACCCGTGACCTGCCAGGAATGCTCCCAGCATCATGACTACGTTCAAAAGCCTCCGATCTTCGAAATTGCATATCCTCTCTGATAGTGATTTTCTCCTTTTCATTAAGCTTGGCGGAGTCATAATGTTGGGTTTCAAACAATAAATATCAAACCAAATGCTGTCACTACCCAAGACTGGTGATTGGAAGCTGACAGGCAAGTCAGCGTCACCTCTGCTTGGAGTTTGTCAGAAAACAAGGCAGCACTGCAGCTTGTGGCAACCCGACAAACAGCCCATCACTGTAATTAAAGCAGAATTGGATGTCCTACTGCTTTGTGCTTCATCTGCCTTCATGTGGACAAATAAATTGGAGAAGCAGCATATGGATGGAGACCAAAAATTAAATATGATGTTCCCATGTTTATGTCAGCAAGGGCAAGAAGTAACGTATCTGCCGTGTCCCCAATGCAACTGGGCCATCTGTATTGCAAACCCCATGATGCCAAAGAGGGGGGACATCATGTTCCCACCGCTGCTCTCCAGGCAGCGTGCGGGCTCCTCGTCTCCACTGATCTACTTGGTGTAGCACAGGGGGAGCAGGGTCTGTAGCTGCTGTTCATTAGGAGAGAAGGCTATTTCCATCAACGTTTTGCAAAAAAAGGGATGCTGTTCTTGAAACAGACACCTGGGTGGATGGAGCCTTCTGCTCACAGAAGCCAAACTCTCTAGCCTAGGTAATGAACTCATTCTGACAGCAGGAATTTTATGTGATATTTCAGGGAAATTTAATCCTGTTCATGGGAAAAACAGATAAATAGCTGCTCTGACTGTCTCTCTCTTTGCCCTTTTTTCCCTTCCTTTGGCAAAACGTGGGCACAGTGCAGATGATACAACATCTGCAAGAAATAGATATTTATTCAGTCAAAAAATGGCGTACTGATGATGATCCAGGTCCTAAATGTACAGTTGAGAACAGACCAGGTCTCACAATACTTATATCTGGATTTATTGCTGATCACGTATTGCCATCCCCTCAAAAAGAACATAGAAAAGAGCAGACAAGTAGACTGGATTATTGCCTCCATTTTTTTTATTTTTTTATTTTTTTTTACTGTTCTGCCTGGGCAATGCTAAATCAAGTTAGCATCCTTTATAATGATTCTAGCATATTGGTTCATTTATATGGTAACGTTGACTCCTTGGAAGCACGTCAACTATAGGAATAAAAGATGCCTTCAACATCCAAATAAGTACAATCCTTTCTCACTTCCTCATGGGAGAAACTTCACAACTACCTAACACCTGTGTAGGCTGGTTTTGGCCAGGAAGAGAGGGCAAGAACAGGGGCATATTGACCAAGCACTTGTCATGTGCCCAGGATGATCAACTAAGTAATTTCATTTCACCCTTCCCTAATGTGAGCAGGACGGATTACTGGCCTCGTCTCATATAAGAAGGAATATAACTCAGATGATCTGAGTGATCTGCTCAAGAGTCAAACAGCTAGTCACCAGCAGAACAAAAACAACATGCAAGTCTGTCTTACCCCATTTTTTTGAGTCTAGACCACAGGATTGGGACATGCATGGATACTCATTTCCCAGCCTACAGCAATTTCAAAGCAGTAAATTCCAAGGATTGGTTAATCTTACTAGAGGCAGGCAGAGGCATAGCAGGATGAGTGGCAGCTGAGAGACCCAAGACACAGAGAAAGAGATAAGGAGAATATAAAAAGCACACACAAAAATATAGAACTCAATGAAGCCACTTACTGTAAGAAACTTACGATATCTCCACATTCCTCAGTCTCAGAAAGTTTAACACAATTCCATTTGATAGCCATAGTGCCTGTTTTTCCATCATGCCAACTTTCCATTAATAAATAGGTATGTTAACTTTGGTTTACCTTTAGACAGGGAACTACTGTATGACATATTACAAAGATATTGGAATTCAAGTGGTTCCCTTTTTCAAAATGTTTTTTGCCTCAGTTTCCTGTAATATTTAGCTGAAAGGAACCATTCTCTCCACAAAACTAAATGCAGAAGGTGTCACTCTATGATACAAAATGTACTCTACATCTTATATAACATGAGTTATATAGTATGTATATACATACATACTCAGATATTTTATTAACATTCTTGAAATTTTCCCAAATATCTCATTTTTTCCTACCAAATTCACCACTTTACCCTTTTAATAGTAACTAAGATAATAAAGGAAAATTTATGTTTATTAATCTCAAACTTAGCATTTATTCTACATATAAAAAACATATAGGTACTTGTTGGTAGAAGTAAGGGTGTGTCCTTCACTGTGACCCCATCGTGGGGGCCACTGGAGCTAACTGGTGTGACCATTCATTCGCTCAGCAAACACATATTGAGAGCCTGGTCTGGGTGATATGCTAGATGCAGAGGGTAAGACGAGGACAAGCTGGGCAACAGCCCGCACAGGAGTTACGCTCTCCAGCATTAGCCAGTTTGGGTTACTCAAGTCACGCCCCTCAAACAAACCAGGGGGTCACATACTAGGGCACTTTCATTAACGTATTCCCACTTCCTGAAGTTCTTCCGCCAGCTCTCTCCTGTTCAAGGGCTGGGTTGGTCCTGTAGCATGCTCTGATCCTGAGAGGGCGTGTGGGGCCATTAACTGAGCCTTAAGATTGGACCACCCTCTAAGGATACTGTTCCAAACAATGAAAAGATAAGGGATAGAATAGGCGTTAGAAATGATCCTAGAGATTGTGGACACCCTGGTATCAGACCTGGCGGGCTTGTGCTGGACCTCCTAAGGACCTGGGAAACCCCCAGGCAGAGGCAGCCATTCTCAGGACAACAGAGGCTCATAAGGCCAGGTATAGGCAAAAGTGCACCTGAATGAAGGGCAGAAGAGGAGCATTTTTCCCACCTTTGATCCCAGACAAATCATTTTCCATCATGTCTGTAAAATGAGGTGGGCTTCCAGCACTAATATTCTATGATCCCTCTGGATTGAGGGAGGGAGAAGATTGAAATGTTGATATATCTAAATACAACCTAAGAGCACAAAGAGCTTTAAGGTCCATCCTGCTGACCTAGGAAGAGAACTCAGGGACACTGCAGACACTAATACAGTTCACTGGGAATACCAAATGAGGATGAACATGTGAATCATCTGTTCTATCATTTCACATCAAAGGACCAAGGCGCTTGTTCAATTTACCACATAAGAAGTATTCTCTTAGCTGGGATAAATTGCTAGAGGTCCTTGGTCGGGTCATTCCATTCCCAGGAGGCAGAACCCAGGACAAAAACAGAAAACATGAGTGTTCTTGAGTCATGTTATATCATGTTCCATGTCTTAAGAATTTTTGCATCATGGCCACTTAGTCACGTGTCTAAGGGACAACCGAATAAAGTGGGTTTTCAGTGTCCCAACTGAGAGGAGAAGGTTGTGGCTGGATATCACCAGTGCATCAGAAAAAGGTGGGAAATCAGCTTAGTACAAAGAAGTAGTAACCAAGTGTGCCCGGGGAACTTGACCATAATCTGTTCTTATTATTATTACTACTGTTGTTGTTATTATTATTATTATTATTATTAGTAGTAGTAGTAGTAGTAGTGACAATCTCACCTAAATAAAGGCAGTTCAGATGTGCACAGCAATTTATCCCAGCAGACAACTGAGAAACCGGTGTGGCTAGCTGATATTTCTTAATAAACATTTGATTATCAAAGAGAAAAAGAGACTGTTAGAAAATCTTTTGACTTGATGTCTGTTTCTTGGGGCCCTAAACTTTTCATTCTTTGCCTCATAAAATAACCTATTAGAGTAAATGAAAGCCTGTTAAGAATGAGAAATTCTCCCTGGCTTTGGCTGAGAGTTCCCGTGCAACTGGCTGAAAGACTGCCTCTTGCCCAGGATGTCAGGGCTAGGATGGAGGAAACCTAGCAAAGCCTGCCTCCTTTGAACGGGCCCCAGAAGCCTGGACATGAACTGGTATCATGAGGACCAAGAAAAGTGCAGAACCAGTTCCCGACAGGCAAGACCACAGGTTTTAGTGCAATCCAAAGACGCAGAACAGACAGTTACTCTAGCTGATACAGATAGCTGTCACTCCTGAGTAGGAAAGGAACTGGGTATCTTTTTCTTTAGAAATAAATAAGTAAATATGTCACCTACCCCACACCCACAATTCATTGTAGGGTCAGAATAACGGGTTTAAATTTAAGCTTCTACCCAACCCACTTTAGCAACTGTTTGACAGAATTTACTAAAACTGACCCAATAATCTCACAGCTAGGCATATGCCCAGCTGAAATGTGTGTATACATTCACTCAGAGGCAGGCAAAGAATGTTACTGTAGTACTGTTTGCAATGGCCCCAAACTGGAAACGATCCACACCTTCCTCATCGTTGTAAAGGGTAGAGTACGGTATGTTCAGAGAATGGAATACGACACGTCTGTGATTCTCCAAATGTGCCCAACGACATGGAGGCTGATTTCACCAATGTAACGTTGAGCAAAAAATGTATAAAAGCCAAACATAAGATACATGCTGTGTGATCCCATTTACGTAATGCACCAAATGGTGAAACCAGCTCACGGTGGCGGAGGTCAGGGTTGGCTGCACGTGCTTCCACGTGGAGTTAGTGCTGGGAAGGCCACGTGAAGGGGACTCTGGGCTGGTCACGTTCCAGCTCGTGAGCTGAGTGCTGACTTCATGGGTGTATTCTGTCTGTAAACAAATCATTGAGTGCATATTTGCGATTTTGCACTTTTGTGTCTGTACATTATATTTTAAAAAAGAGATCTTTAAAATCCCAGCTTTACCACGCTGTGGCATCGGAGGAGTCTACCAGACACTTGGTTTCTGCCTCTGTCAGGGCCATGAAACACCTTTGCATGCTGGTGGGAGAGCTGGTGATGGGGAACTGACAGCACTGAGGCAAGTGCCCTTCTCGCAGAGGGCAGTTCCTAGTGGCGGCGGGAAGACAATATAAATGAAGCAGTGTCAACGAGGCGAAGGAGTGTCACTGAGGACAATGGAGGGACCACAGGAGGAGCCAGAAGGCTTCAGGCGTACTCCTCTATATTTCCAAGAATGTAAGGAGCGTGTGTATCCAATTAGCTGTATTTTTTATTCTCAACGGGGCTGAGGATATATTGCCCCAGGTGCTGTACAGCATAATGGGAACGAAAATGTTCCAGACAAAGGGGATGTGCGGATGGGTGGGGCAAGGAAGCCGGTGGGCCACAGGGGAGCAACGCTGAAGTGGAAATGGGAAAGAACTTATCAGAACAGGGACACAGTGGATTTAAGCCTATCCCAGGTAGGAGTCAATTAGCTTGCTATTTTCTTGAGATGTGCTGTTAAGCCAGCTCTTAATGGCTTGTGTGTGAAGCTTCGTATAATGTAACAATCAGTCAATATACCTATTTACATACATACCTATGCAAAGATTTATAAATGGTGATGGTTCCGGCAGTAAGATTCACAGCTGGGAGGTGTCAGAGGAAACAATGAAATGCTTAGTCATTAGGGTTAGTATAAGAGATTTATAAATATTTTCATGTCATGTACTTCTTTGGCATTTGATAAATCCTGTGGCAAAATATGTTTTCTCGAAACATATTTTAAGTGCAAAAAAATACATTGAATTACAAGGGGAACCCATCTAACCACAGACCGCTTCAGGGTCTGTAGACCCCGCATTAAGAACCTCTGGAACTCAACGATGGCCATGCAAATGGCACACCACACCATACGGCCTTTCAAAATGACATAAAGGAAGACATGTGAGGACATGAATGGTGTTTCTGCGACCTTGGCAAGCAAAACCAGGGACTGCCAGGTGGTCGTGCGTGGGTATTGCATGTTTAGGACAGAGTCTCTCAAACTGTAGGCCTCAGAACTGTGAGCATCAGTATACCAGGGTGCTTGTGAGAGTGCTAACTCGCAGGCCCCTCCACACCTGTGGGGCCCAAACCTCTTGGGACAAGGCTGGGAATCCGTTTTCACAGATAAGTATGCACTTTAAAGGTTGGGAAGCATTGCCTTGGCATGTCAACAGTGGTTATGTCAAGTGAGGGGACTTGGGGAGATTTTTATATTGTTATTGTTAAATATATGTTTTTCTTTAAAGTTCTTACAATGAACACCTATTATCAATATAATAGGGAGAAAAGTTATTAAAGAGAAAAAGACGAATTTATTGCACAGCATGTCAGAAATGACTTCTAGATGCAAATAACAAAATAAAAACACCACTTGTGAGGAATTTTAAGTTGTCAAATAAATGAACTAAAAATTGAGAAACATAGAGCCTGCGAATTGTGCATACTAATTAATGCAGAGCCAAACATTGGATTCAAAAAAGAAACACCTCCTTACTCCACACACAAGAATAAAATCAAAATGGATTAAAGACTTAAATTTTAGACTCAAAACCATAAAAATCCTAGAAGAAAATACAGGCAGTAAAATCTTGGACATTTCCTGGAGCAATATTTTTTTCTGATATGTCTCCTCAGTCAAGGGAAACAAAAGAAAAAATAAATGGGACTATATCTAACTAAAAAGTATTTTTCACAGCAAAGGAAATAATCAACAAAATGAAAAGACAACCCACTGAATGGGACTACATATTTGCCAATAATACATCATATAAGGGGTTAATATCCAAAATTTATAAAGGACTTATAAAACTCAATACCAAACAAACAAATAAGCTAATTTAAAAATGGGCAAAGGACCTGAATAGACACTTCTCCAAAGAGGACAGACAGATGGCCCATAGACATATGAAACATGCTCAGTGTCACTAATTACCAGAGAAATGTAAATTAAAACCACTATGAGATACCACCTCGCACCTGTCAGAATGGCTATCATCAATAAGTAAATGACAGTGCTGGCGAGGATGTGGAGTAAGTGGATCCCTCGTGCACTGTTGGTGGGAGTGCAGACTGGTGCAGCCACTGTGGAAAGCAGTATGGAGTTTCCTCAAAAAATTAAAAATGGAACTGCCTTATGACCCAATGATTCCACTTCTGGGAATATATCCAAAGAAACCTGAAACGCTAATTCAAAAGAATATATGCACCCCTATATTCATTGCAGTGTTATTTACAATAGGCAAGATTTGAAAGCAGCCCAAGTGCCCATCAGTAGATGAGTGAATAAGAATGCTGTGGTATATTTATACAAAGGAATATTACTTGGCTGTAAAAAAGAAGGAAATCTTACTTTTTGCGACAGCATCGATGGACCTGCAGATTATTATGCTAAGGGAAATAAGCCAGTCAGAGAAAGGTAAGTACCATATGATCTCACATATATGTGGAATCTAATGAACAAAACAAGCAAACAAAAATAGAAATAAACTCATAAATCAAGAAAACAGACAGAAAAAGGTGAAGGGGTTAAGCAAAAAAATAAAATAAAATAAAACAAACCTCATAAACACAGACAATAGTGTGGTGATTACCAGAGAGAAATGGGGGTAGGAGGAGGTAGAAGAAGGAAAGGGGGGATAAACGGTGATGGAAGGAGACTGGACTCAGGGTGGTGAACACACAATACAATATGCAGATGATGTGTTATAGAATGGCACCCCGAAAGCCTATATAATATTATTAGCCAATGTTACACCAATAAATTCAATAAAAAAGAAGAAATGCATTAGGAATGAATTTAAGGCTAGAAGGCCAGCAGTGAACATAGCTGTTATGCATTTCTGAGCTAGCAGGAAACAAATCAAGCCCACAGCATTGAGGGATGAACTGAAATCCCCAGACATGGGTCAGGGAGGGAAGACATGATGAAGGGTACATATGAAACTCTTGTGTTCCCACCAGCCTGTTGATGCTGCAAAATGAATCTATTCCCTAAAAGAATGGCTCCCCACCTCACCTGCAAGTCTATTTGTACATAACGGGTAGATCTGTCTACCCTGAGAGGAGTTTGCTTTTTTTTCAAAGAAGGGTAAAGAGTAAGCCTTAGAGGCATGGATAACATAGCTGCTTTCGATTCACAAAAGATTTACCCACACACAGTTAAACCCTCAGTCCAGCGGACTTTCTTCAGCATCCTAGGAAGGCATAAGGCTCCCAGCTAAGAGGGATCCTTCCTCTATTTCCTTCACTGCCCACCATACACTCATACCCTCTCCCACAGATGCTACCCTTTCTCCTGGACAACAGCCCTAGACTCTGTCTTCTCTTCAGTCCCCCTGCCTCTCCCCTGCCCAGGCGCCCCTCATTGTCCATCTGGACTGTTGTCATAGCCTCCATCTGGGTCTCTCCTACTCCTGGTTCTTAGTCTTCAGGCACGAGCCACTGCAACCAGACTCATCTTCCTAAAATGCTAATCTGGTCACGTCATTCCACGATTTATAACCCTCTGTCATCTGTAGAATAAGTTGCAAATTCCCCAAAGTAGTTTTTATGGTAATTCATCTTCTAGCTCTTGGTTATTTCTCTAATTTTATTTGTGAGGAGCTCTCCTTGCATCATAGCCATATTCAATTATTCTCAGTTCTCCAGACACACTGTCCTCTCTCTTGCCTCTAGACATTGGATCATTCTCTTCCCATTGCCTGGAGAATTCTCTTTCTTATCCTCGACTTCACCTTGCCTGCCGATACCTCTCAATCAGGCAGGGGTCCTCTTGGGAATGACTTCTTCGGTCTTCTCAACTTCTCCATGTTCCCACAGCTCTCTATCACAGTGCTTATCTACCCATTTACTAGTCTGTGCCTCCCACAGAATGGATTTCCTGGCACACAGTGGTTCCTTGATAAATATTCCTGAGTGAATGAATGAATAAATGAGACCCAGCCTAGAATATTCGCCTGCCCAAGTGGCCTAGCTGAGGCTCTTTCCTCATCTCCTGATTCAAACCACGCAATGCAAGAGAAAACACAAGCATTTCTGGTGAAATACCCATAGATGGGAACATTTAAACTTGCAAAAAAGGGGGTCTTTGTGTCCAGGATCTTCACCACTACTGCTACGGAGACAGACCCTGCCCCAAGGCCTGGAGGCACTGCTCCCAGTGACCCAGGCCCATATCTAAGTCTCTCTCCTATGACCCGCTTGGGAGCCAGGGCTAGTTCCAAACTAGACAAGGAAATAAAGGTGCATTCATCATTCATTTCTTCCTCTCTTCAGAAAACCCTTTAGTGGCCTGTTTCTGTCTCCACGCAGTTTCTGCCTCAAGCTTCTTCAAAGCTAGGACTAAAAATCTGACCATGAAAGAGCCAATCCATTCCCCATGGTGCCCTGGGCCCTGTACCTTCACAGCCTTTATCAACTGAGTCAGCTGTAGCCGCCTTGCTGAGGAAAACAAGCAGTGATATCTCTTAATTACACCAAAGTTGGCCTTTACCGCTTTCACTTTTGTTCCTTGTGGCCCTCTTTAAACAAGGTTGTCAGCAGAGACACCAACGAAAAATGTGTTGGATGAAGCAAGACAGTGGCTTTCCCTGTCTGCGGAAGGAAGCCTTTTGCTGCTTGTCAACACGTGGTCTATTTGTTAAACTAAGACATGATCTCCGGCCTCGACTCAATGTGCAAACACGCACATCAGATAAATGTTGGTAGGTGAACCTCATTTCTCCACACTTCACAGAGAATTTTATCCCTCCCTTCATCGTTTTCCAGGTAGAACTGGGACAATTGTTACTGAATTTGTCAGCCTCAGGAAACTGACTCAAGGGTTTCATTTTTTTCATCCTGTTTTACTAATCCAGTTGGGAATATCTAACGCTCATAATAGGATTATCCACTTTCCCCACTTGCCAAATCCATGATTATTCAGTAGCAGCAGCAATGGAAATATTGGGAAGACTACTTGTTCAAATCCAATCTCATGTGACAGCCCAATGCATAACATGGCCCACCCTCTCCTGTCTTTAGCTGTCTTGTTTTCTGGGATTAACATTTCTGAAAGGTTATAGAAACAGAAACAAAGGGGCATCGTTTCAATATTTTGGCTGCTATAAATAATCATATGCACACACACATGCAGTAAAGGGGTGATTACAAGCTCTTAACACTGATTCACAGACTAAGAGTACAGGAAGGAATAAAATATTTTCATACCTTTTTCCAGGGGGAAAGGTTTTCTCAGTTTCCTGGGAGTTAATGTTGTTAGACTAACAATATTTGTTTTCTATGGAGCTCCTTTGGGCTTCTATTTAGTCAATGTTCTCAGAAACCAGCAACTGGCTCTTTTAAAGTTTTACTTTCTGGAGATGATGTGTATTTTTGTCTTTTTCTGTGTCTTCATTGATATTTTAGTAAAAATTTGGGAGGTCATGCTTCAGCAGCAACCAGCCTGATACCATTTTAAACTGAAATCCAATGGACATTTACTTTGATTACACTACAAATGTTAACTTCATGAGATTTTCCTCCAGTCAAGTGCTTCTCTCCTTCCCATTACACATATTTGGGTAGCACAAATGGGTGACTTGACGAGAAGCAGGAAATGATTCATTCTATTCCAATTTTGAATATGACAGTTGTGAAGCCAGACTCGTGTCCTGCATGCCAACTTTCCTGGCATGCAGCCCACTTTTTCCTATGCTGGTTGTCTCATTCCGTAAGCATCCTTTTGTTAGCAGTGGAAAAATGGCACCTGGTGTAAACCTCGGTTCAGCAACCCCAGGTCTTGAGTTCTGGCTAAGGGAAGAATCCAGGGCCAAGACTCAAGTTATGGGAGAAAGTTTATTTAGAAAGTCACAGAGGTGGAAGAAGTGAGCCATAGAAGAAATGGATCAGAAAACAAATTACAGCAAAAGAACGGGCCTTGGATCTTAGGGGAGAGAGAAAGAGAGAGAGAGAGATAGAGAGACAGAGAGAGACAGACAGACAGAGAGAGAATGCCCTGGGGAAAGGAGGGGGAGGGGAAAGGCATGGGCATGGCCCATAGATACAGTCGCTCAAGAGAGTTTTGTGCAAAGGACAGGTGTGGCAGAGCTGAAAGAGCAAAAGTGCAAGGTCTGCTTCTAGTTTGCACTGGGCTATGTAACAAGTTCCTTAATGTAATGCAAGGAGCAGAGTTGTCAAAAAATGACCCCTGAGACTCACCTTGGACAAGAAACTAGCTAAAACCTGAGGTGAGTGGGTGGATGGGTAAGCCGCTTCTCCACGCTGGAGATTCCACACAAGCACAGCTGCCCATGGGGCCAATGCATCCTGGCCCATCCGGCATCGCATTCCATGCACCCCAAGCTGAGACGTATGCTGGAGCCAGATCCTACTGCCAATTGTTAAATACTCAATAATTTTGCAAATCAGTAGCTTGACATTGGCCACTGTGGGAGTATTTATACCAAAGAAAGTGACAAACACTACAAATCAGGCCTCTCCTTGCCTCTAAGAGCCGGTTTCCCAGTATGCTCCTGCCCAAGGCATCTGCTTTGAGCATCTAGAATCTCGAACAAGTCCTACAAATCTAGGCACCTGCACTAAGGCTGCCAGACACTCCTGGAGTTTGATTATCCATCCACTGACAAGGTCATCTTTGATCTGGCCAACTAAGAAGGACACACCATGGGGCAGAGTGCCTGTCCTGACAAATCTGTACCGTGTGCTCGGCTGTCAGCCCAGGCCCTGGCACACGTTTGCAGGATGATGGGGAATGCGGAGCGCTGCTGCCCATTTTTAGCTGACCCCTGGCTTACATGTATCCTTTTTTTCTAATGAAGTCTATTCCTTAACCAATACCATGTGCTGTTTTGAAATCCATTTGGAACCGTGGTATATGGCTGGTGGCAATGCAGAAGGAACTCAACTTATATTAACAACTTAGTTTGTATCACAAGTAGGTCATCTCGCGTGGTGCTCTAGCCTCCGCTTTCTCAACAGCGCAATGGGGATGTAATGCTGGTTTCCGAGAATTTCTACTAGACCAATGACGGCTCATGCAAGCGCACTATGCAAACGGCAAAGAGCCACGGGAACTACACATTCACATATGTTCTGGTGGAGATCAATGATCTGACATTGAAGAGCTTTAGGTTTCATATCAGCCTGGCCACTGTCTTGTGCAAGTTATTTAATTTTTCTCCATTTCAGCTTCCCCTATCGGAGAAATGGGTACAGTACTTTATAGGGCTGTTGTAAGAGCTGAACAGAACAGCAGGAACAGCCATGTTTGGCTAAGATCCTGACACTCATTAGACGTTGAAGGTGTTAGTGGAATTTGAAGATTCCTCAATTCTCCTACTTCCAGGGTACCAATTCAAGCTAAAATGCCAAGTCCTTTAATGTTCACAAATAATTAAACATAAATTCACTCTGGGGCCAAATGCATATAATAATAAAGCTTTGGGAAACTTTCAAATTGAGAACTGAAAGGGTGATAAACTCAGGGCTAAAAATATTGCTTCCTTCATAGGCTCAGATGCCTTTATTTCCTAGATGTATATCCTGGAGGTCATATTTGCATTTATATGTATTTGGTAAAAAAACAAAACAACTTAATTATGTTTTATCCTTAATTAAACTTTGTGGAAAAGAGGACAACACTTGCTAATAATGAATATAAGCTTTTATTAGACTTAGTCAAAGTAATTTAGAATGTGTTCAGTTATGAATAAAGATAAATTTTTGATTTTTTAATTTAAATGGATTTTAAATATCACTGTATGTGTGAGCAATACCAAAGATTTAGGTGCTTTCTCTCTCTCTCTCTCTCATTTCCTCTCTCTCTCTCTACATATGCGCGCGCGCGCACACACACACACACACACACACACACACACACACATACTCCATCAACATCAAATTTATCACTATCTGCTAAGGATGCTTCTATGACCTGACATAACGGTTGACTGTCAAGCAATTTATCTGGTAGCCCCACTGCCACTGTGGAAAATTAAAATTTACAGGAAATATCCAGACTGACCATATAATGGTCTGTTAATTTCATTTTTAAAACAAACCAGGGTACGATCACTTTAATTAACCAGTAACCAGTAAATGCCTTATCCAGCCAACCACAGGCCTGACTAGAATTCAAGTCAAAGAATATTTGAGTCCCTACTGTGTGTTAGGCACCATACTGAATCTCTACACTTGATGAGTTATAGTTAATGGGAAGATAAGAAAATTATAAAGGAAACTGACTTGTTGCTCAAAATATGATGTGTCATCAAAGAAATACAAACATGTATAAAGGAGAGCAAAGAAAAATTCCATGCAGAGTCTATCAAAAATAAGCTTCATTCCAGCACTGCTAATAGAAATGTAATGCAAAGTGTATAATTTTTAATTTTCTGGTAGTCACATTAAAGAAAAGCAGAAAGAAACACATGAGATTAATGTTAATCATACCAACATAAAGTATTTTTATTTCAAAATGACAACAATATAAGAATTATTAGTCAAAGAATGGACATAGGCAATGGTGTGGAAAATGACTATGGAGGTGCGGGGGCGCTGGGAGAGAGGGGTGAAGGGGGAAAACTTGGGACAAATGTAACAGTATAAACAATGAAAAAGATATTTTCTACATTTCTGTGAGTGTTTACTAAGTTCTTGAAATCCTGTGTGTATATTAACTGCACTTACAACTCAATTTGGACATTATATTTGCAGCAAAAATATTTGATCTGTATTTAGATTAAAATTCACAGTTGAAAAGGTAGATTCATGTGCCAAGTTGTTCCAATAATTGGGTCATGCAGAGTAGTTTTTAAGTTTAAATTTAAATTAGTTTCTCAGTTGCACTAGCCACATTTCAAATGCTCAGTAGCCACATGTAGTTAGCGGCTACCCTATTGGACAGTGTAGACACAGAGCTTTCTGCAATGGTGTAAATGTCCCATCAACAGTGCAGCCTCAGAACAGAAATACGGCAGCCCCTGTGGAGTGAGGAGGAGGAGGGTGCATCAGAGAAGAGGGGAGAGTTCAAAATCAGGGGAATGAGAAGGACATACGTACAACTGGGGTTGCTGCTGTTTGTTTCACCACGAATTTTTGAATTTTGAGCTTCTGGACATCTTAGATCCCCTATATTCAAATTTTTCTTCCATACACCAGCCAATGGTAAGTTTTAGTTATTGAATAAAACTGCTAGTTGTTTTAAAAGGGGGAAATTAAATTTCTGAGAGGAGGCGTGTTGTTAGATTTGGTTAGGAGTTGTGAATCAATGGATTTTAAAAGAGGTGGAGGGCTGATGGTGATTCCATAAAACAAATCAGACCACAGGAGGGAGCAAGGGATGCTGGGCCTGCACTTCTGCAGGGGGGTGAGACAAGCGGTGCTGGGGATCAGTGTCAGGTTTCCGGTCCAGCCTCTGGGGAAACAGCTTGGCACCTAGGGGTTCTCAAAGTGATGCAGGTGACTAGTACATAGAGTAAAACAAATTTAATTCTAACGCCATTAGACTCCTTTGTACCTATCTGCATAGCTGGTATAAATGAGAGGTACACAATACTTGGATGTGGGGAGACTTCTAATAAACATATCTCCAGAACTCTGAGGAATAGTTAGCAACCGCCATAAATTGCCCTCATGTCTGACTGACATTCATGACACAATCAAAGCCTAGTCCTGGTTCAGTGGTTTTCATGGCCTGGCCTAATGTTGATTCTTGATCTATGTTGATTTTTTACAAAGAGCACATGGTCCAATTACATATTTCTTCCATTCTGTGTTAAAGATGTCCTTCTAAAGGCCCATTCTACCAATTTATGGGGGATATAAAAAAAGGATTTTCAGTAAAATATACTTTCATTGGTTTTGATGAAAAGGGTTTGTGATGAAAGTAGAATCTCTAATAAGCATTTCATAAATGACTTGTCTTTCAAACTTAATATAAAACAGAATAAAATACGTCTCCCAAGACCTCTTTGCTTCCTCACAGATTTAAAGTCCCCTGCTCTCAATCAGTCGGGTCCAAGGACTCAAAATTCTCTAAAGATGCAATCAAATATTTATCAGCGAAAGTTGGTAAAACTGAGAAATTATTTATGGCCCAAATTTTGAAATAGTCACACTTCGAAGGGGGAATAAGACAGCATGTGCCAGGGAGTACACACTTCTCGCTGAGGCACACGCTCCCGGGTGGGTCCTCCCCGCTGTCTGGAGTTCACAAACAGGAAAGAAATCACAGGTTTGAGGGCTTGTTCATGACTGGGTATTTTATCCTCTTTTCAGAAACATTCAGAGATATAATGGAAAAGCAGCCCCCAAATTCTAGTAATTTAGCTTCTTACCAACCAATTTATTTGGCAGATACATGAATTATGCATCAGTCAAAACTGTGTCTAATCCCTAGAGCTGCCTGCGTGCCTTCCTATGAATATACCATTCTACACGGCACAACTCTTAACTGGGAGAACGCCCCGCAGAGGGCTCATTCCTTACAGCGCCTTGCGTGATATCTTTACCCTTAGTTAAGGGCATCCTTTCTTTAAAGGAATTTGGGTTGTGATAAAATATGACAAAAAAAAAAAGAAAGAAAGAAAGAAACAGGTATTTAGTTTCCATTCATCCCCTTGAAGTATAAATCAAACAAAAAAAGTACTTTTGTGCCATCATGCCAACTCTTTCATTGTTTATAATTTTATATTTAGCTAAACTTAATTTTTCCAGCATTGTATTATGAAACTCCTAAACACAGAGGAAAATAAAAAATAGAAGTTTACAGTGATCCACTGTTCTTCCATCACCTAGATTCTACCGTTAACAATCTACTATACTTGTTTTATCATACATCTATTCATTGATCCATCATCCCACAGTACAAATTATTTTTTAGTGTGTTTCAAAGAATTAACAATCTTAATGCTGTTTTAACGAGAAAAATTGTCAGCAAGGATATTTCATTCCCCCGAAGAGAATTCTCAGACTGCACTTCGCAGCCCTGAGCATATTGGTTAAGGACAAAGACTGAAATCTCAAAGAGCTGTCACAAAGCTTGTCTCTGCCGTTTAGGGACTGTGTGACTTTGGACAGGTTCCTCTGAGTCTCATTACTCTCATTTGGCACATTGGAAGATAATCCCCATGGGGTTGCTATTATGAGAAGTAAACATAATAGAGGAAAAATGCTTACGATTTACAGTACTGGACAAATAATGAATTTGTGATGATTTTCTCCACTCTATAATCTTATGAGATCAAGCACTTTGTCTGTTTCCCTTTGTCATTAAATCCCCAGCCTCTAGCACAGTGCCTTGTAAATAGCAGACACTGAACACATGCTTGTTGACATGAATTGAATTGAATTTCAGAGATTTTCCCTCCTGGGATGCAGCAAGTACTTATTGGTGGAGAGAGGCAAATACAATGGGCTTCATAGGCATGAGACACAACAAAGGTAGTTCAGGAAATGAGGTGGGAGCAGAGGATACACAAAGAGAAAACCTAGCCTCCCTCTTTAGTTTCCTTTCCCTTCTCCCCACCTCCCCAGCACTCACTGAAGATAACCTATAAGCACTCATTCCTCTGCAGAGCAATGCCTGTCAGCTACTGGTGGAGTCGATGATGATAAAAGATATAAAGAAAAGAATGAGATGAATGAGTAAAAGCAATAAAATACAAAAAGAAAAGTAAGTTCCTTCAAAGGCATAAAGAGCATGGAAAAATGAGTAGTTTTTGGAAGGCAGTGCAGTTATTCTGCAAAAACCATCTGGAGTTTTGGGAGGCTTTCACACATTACAATGTTAGTAGACTATCACTTTTAGGAAAACAGTTGCTTTGTAGAGAAGCCAGGTTGGGAGCCCATGTGGACAGTCAATAAAGCACAAAGGAGAGATGATTCCTCAGCTTGGAAACAAAATTTTGTTAAGAAATAATGCAGAAGAATTCCTCTAGTTAGCTGTACGCTTATTGACCCACTGTATATCTCAAGGAGAGGGGCTTATGAAAACTGTCTAAATACACTTAGGGGGATGAACATGTGGGAAAGAGTGAGGCTTTCTGATGGTCACGGAATTTAATGTCCACATCTGGCCATGTTCAAGAGAAGGGGTGGTGCTAACAGTATTTATGACAGGACAACCAATTTTCCAAGCAGCTGAGATGTATGATCATCCCTGTCACAGCCTAATTAATGGAGTAGAAACCCCAATACTGAAATTATTCTATATTAATGGTAGACAGGAAAGGAGAACATATTTTAGATCAAACCTCCGTAAACCTGAGTGTGCAGCAGAATCACCTGAAAGGCGTGCCAGGCTCCTGGTCTCATTCCAAGAGTTTCTGGCTCAGGGGGTCTGGAGTGGGACCCAAGAATATGCATTTCTACTGAGCAACCAGGTGAGGTTGCTGCTGCTGCTGGCTCATACTCTTGAACTAGGACTGGTTTAGATGAACGGAGCTCAGCCTTGGCTGTACATCAGAGATTATGCGAGATCTTTTAAAAATATGGATGCTTGGTCCTCAGCCCCTGGCCAAGTGAATTGGTCTCTGAGGGTGGAGACTGGCATTTGTAGTTTAACGGCCCCAGTGATTCTAATGCACAGTAATGGTTGACAACACCAGGCTTAATGAACAAGGACACGACTTGGGTCTTTGAAACTGTTTGGGGGCAGAACCTTGCAGATTTGAGGACTCTAGTCCTTTGGCAATTGCCGCTGTTGGTTTCAGGGAAAATTACACAAAGCTGTCAAAGCGGCTAGGGGTGCCCAAAGGGGCAGGGCTCATTGACCCCACTCTTCTCTGCATAGAGCAGCTCTGTTTTCCTTTACATCATATCCTGTACTCCTGGCAAGGTTTCACTTAAAGAAAGACATCTGGCAGAGCGGCAGTTTAAAATGATAAATATAGTGATTACAAGGACCTTGGATAATCAGGGTTTTGAGTTTCTAATAGAAGTAGTGTAGGTTTCTCATAGTCCAAGTCACCCTTACATCGCCAGACCACCATAAACCCTCTTCTTAGCCCATCTCTTTGTGTCCACTCTTCCCTTCCACTCAACTCCACTCCCACAAATCATTTGCCACAAGTCAGCCAGCGGCATCTTTCAAAATGCACACACTGAGAAGACCTTCCAGGGGTTTCTTGCTGCATGCACAATGAAACCCCACTCTTCATTATGGCCCCCAGGACTTCAATTTTTACCACTCTTTTCTTTGCTCAACTGCACGGTAGACAACTGGGCATTTTGCTCCTAAAACGTACCCGTGCTTTCCCATCCAGGCTTTTTCACGTGCAATTCTCTCTGCCAAGAATGCAGTTTACCCAGATATTCCCATGGCTGTCTCTTTCTCATCCTTCCAATCTCCACTCAAATGTCAGTAACTCCGACCAGCCTTCCCAGCCATCTGTGTAAAGACTCTCCTCCCTCTGCCCCTGGTCCTGCCATTTACTCTTTTCCACATCGCCTCATTTCTGTTTTTCACAGTACTTGTTAACTTCTGCGGTTTCGGTTTTTTGTTTACATATTTACTCACTGGAATGTCTGTCTCCTCACTGGAGCACGAGCTCTATCACAACAAGGACTTGTGTGCTTGTTCACACCTCTGCTTCCCCAGTCCAGGCCCTGGAGGCCGGCATATCACAGGTGCTTCTTAGTTATTTAATGGATGAATAAATAGTCTAGTAGCCCTGGTCATGAGATTGCTCATTCAACCAAGCACGGTTGTTCAAATTTTAAGTTCATTAAAAAATAAAAACTGGTTAAAATTTGATTCTCCACATTGACTCTTCTATGGGGAAAGAATGTGTTGGCCAGGCAGCAGCAGTATTTCTGTTGATTTAACAGTGACTTTCTTTTTGTCGTTTCGATTTATGCAACAGTGTTTTCTGGATTTGGTTAGTATGATTTGGTTTCTTTGATCTGGTTCCTTTGATCTGAGTTTTTAGAAAGCTGACCCAGTGCTGCTCCCGGAATAACACATTTGAAAACCAGGATCTAAATTAAAAGACCACATATCATCACACAGCTATAGTAAGGGAACTTATCTGGATGGTTGCCTTGATATTATCTATAAAAGCAATGAGTCTGTTTCTTAACCAATGACATCCTTCTGACACAACTTCAGCATCATTATCTATCACGTAGATCTCCAAATCATGATATTCAGAGCTGTTATTCTTTTTGCAAATTCCTTTTTTACTGTTGTTCAATAAACTTTTGATTTATTTTATTATTTTATTTTTTTGGCAAAAGGGCTTACCCTTCTATCACAGAGGAATGGGGGCCAATTCTAGCCGGTCACAAAGACAGTCGGCTTCTCTCATGTATGCTCATCTCTTAGTAAGAAGCATGCTTCTGTCATTTGTCTTTTGTCTGACTTACCTTGCCAACATCTCTTGGGAAAGGTTGTCTCTGATTCTCTGGAATTAAAATAGGAGATACCACAATGGACCTCTTTTGTCTTGGGACAGGAGAAGTTCTTGCAAATTTAAATATATCCTAAAAGAGAAAAAACATAATCAATTGACCCCACGGAGAGGATGTATCAGTCTGCTCTGTGAGCTATGGCTCCTTTGTTGTGAAGGCATACGGTTGTTTGGACATTGTTAATTTTATTCTATCAAACCTCATTAGCGTTAGCGAGTACATCCTTAGAATTATACTAAAGCTGACATTGTGATTCACAATGACTATCATTAAGCTATTTAATCCCATTTTCTGAATCATTCTATTCACACTGTCAGTCTTGATTTATACATCTTTTAGTACCAATGCCGTGTATTCCTGCTCTGCTCTTTATCTGCCAACTGAGGGGATTGCTCACCTGGCCATGAACCCACAGAGCTCACTGGGTTTAAAAGTGACCTTCCGCAGGGCTAGCGGCAAGGTCCTCACACTCACAAATGAGTGCAGTGGAGGAGCTGTCACAAAGTTCCAGGCCGTCCGGCACTATGAAGACTTGTAGGCAACGTTTCCTCAGGGACCATTTGTTATTATTATTAGTGGGAGGGCTGTTGAGTTGCACCCCCCACTCAGGGTGTCCCAACCTTCAGTCACTGGGACCTCACTGTCAGGACATCAGCCCTGTCTATTTCAACTAAATAAATGTGCACAAAAGCCCCTTCAGGTCAGTATTTTAAAGAAAGTACCAGTATTGATGTTTATAAAATGTAGGAAAATATAAAAATTACAGGAGACCAAATGATGGTATTAAATTTGAGCTAGAAACTCCAGGAAAAAAGCTCCTCTTTTAAAAAGGGAGATAAGAAAGAGCTAGAGGGCTGTTAAAGTGTTGTTAGTACCAAACTGAGATTTCTCCTTGATCTCCTGATCAGGGGACTGAAAAAGAACTGAAAATAGAATATCATTTTCAACACAGAAACTAATCCTATTTACTGTCACATACTAAAATTATCTTAGATATCATCAAAAGTAAGCACCTCAAACTTTCACAACTGGTTCCTATCAAAATCGTGTGGCAATTGATAATTAAATATCATCACTGACACATGCCCCATAAAATTATGTATATGCACACACACACACACACATAACATATCATATACATATGTGTATACACATGTGCACGCATACACATTCTAGTTTTAAGGAAAATACATGCAAGTCAAACAGAAAACAAGACTGGTGACGCCTGTGGGAGCTCCCGGAAGCGACCTTTCTCTTGCTTCTGCTGGGAGTGCACGGCGACGGTGGTGGGAAGTGATCGAGTGACACTTATCTATTGAGAACCTTACAAATGCACACGTTCCTTCACTCTGTAAGTTCACTCCTAGGAATACACACAAATGGTATTAAATTCAAGAGAACAATAAAACTGTATGCAGGAAGGTGTTTTTTGAGACATTCCTTATAAAGGGCAAAAATGGCAAACAATCTAAATGTTCCACCACAGGACAAGGTTAAATTTGGGTCCATGAGAGGGAGACACTCTTATGCACTTTCCAACCAGACAGTTGTGAAGACCATGATCTAACCACATTATTGTCACCACACATGGCGGCTGCTGCCACCATCATCACCACACACTGCTCTAACAGTCATAGTTTATAAAGCGTGCCTTGGGCAATCTGCTAGGCACTTTACAGGTGTCTGCTCTTATAGCTGCAAACACCTTCCCAAGTAAACCTTAGCCCTCCTCAACCAATGAAGGATATTGAGTTCCCAGTGGTTATTTTAGTTGCTCCAACTCACCTAGCCGGCAGAGAGGATACATAAAATTAAACGTGTAGAAAAATACAGAATACCATATTGGACACTAATTTTATATAAACTATACTGAGCATTGACAAATGCTATTTGAAATCTCAGTGAGTGAGTCCAAATAAAACATTGTTTGGTCTCAAGGAAGACCAAAGAGTCAATATTCAAGCAAAGACGGAAAACCAGGGTGTGTAAATATGAAAAACAGTGAGAGGAAAGAGTAAGAAGGGTTAAAACAATAACAACAATAACTCAGTTAACAACAAAATAATGTATATAACCCAACCCTCCTGAGCCAAAAACAGCAGATAGTGAGAGTATGGAACAGACCTACTCTTAGAGAAGACCATGAAAAAACAGGGCAGCTTATATTCATAAACCGCTGACATGTAACATCTATGAAGATTCTGTTGGTTTATTAGGGGATGGGAAAAGAATAGAAAATAAGGAAAATATGTGCAATATATGAAACTCATTTACAATAAAAAATTCTTAAGGCTCAGATGAGAAACTGTCTGGGGGAAGCACTTTGAAAGATTTAAAATCGCATGCAAATGTAAAAGATTGGTGACCCGGCTCTGTAACAGAGCAAACATAGGTTTTAGTTCATTATGACAATATATGTGTAAATGTATCTAAAGTAATGAAAAGCACAGTGTATTATCAATAGCAAACTTTCTATCATTTGCAGTAAAAAGCTTGTCTGTGTTTGCATGCCTTTTGCTCTCATGAATGCCCAGAGTGGTCAGCTTCCTGGGTTCCCCATCCCTACTTCCAGGCTGTACCCAGCATACCAGCTAGCCAAGCCTGAAGCTGCCAGTCCATTTCTCCAACTCTCACAGCATCCCAGAATCTTGGTAACAAGCATAATTGTGTCAACCCCTGGGTCTAACATGTCTGATAATAGAAAAAGGAGGCTCAGAGTCCCCGAATGGGAAATAGACTTTGGAAGGGAGGGACGTGGGAGGTGAGGTGACTGATCGTAGAGATGCCTGCAGTGCCTGAGACTCTCCAAGCCCAGGGCATCCTTTTCTTCCAACTTTTAACTTCTGCCTCACAATGGCAGGAACTTCAATAAATATTTGTCCACGACTATGTTTCTATGTCTGTGGCTCTGGTTTTGTCTTTGTCTGTGATTTATGTGTATATCTATAACTGTGAGTTTATTGACAATATGTACCTATATATTTGCTGTTGCACCCACCTTTGAGCGGATCTGTGCTAATGAGTTTTTCTGTGCTTGCCGAAGCCATGTGCTTCTATGTGACTGGGACCGTGTAGAAGCCATAGCATCTGATTTGAGTGACGATCATATATTATATGCATATCTAGGCACATATGTGTGTAACCACATTTATGCTAAACTCTGTATGTGTGTTTATATTTGTCAATCCATTGTATGAAGCCTCTGAATGCACCAGACTGTGGCCATAACCTCAAGGAGAGACAAGAAAGAAGTACAGGGGATTAAAAGCACATCAGCGACCAATTATGGATGGAGATGAAATTGGGTGTGGGAAAGACCAGAACATAAAGGCAAAGGAGAAGCTGTATTA
This sequence comes from Mormoops blainvillei, assembly GCA_004026545.1. Taxonomy (NCBI): domain Eukaryota; kingdom Metazoa; phylum Chordata; class Mammalia; order Chiroptera; family Mormoopidae; genus Mormoops; species Mormoops blainvillei. The sequence goes on along the minus strand of PVJD01004458.1, from coordinate 60,179 downwards.
GGACTCACAGCTTTCTGGTGTTATCATTACCAAGAGAGTGGCCAAAGAGGAAAAAAAGATGTTTGGGGCACAGATTCAAGGTGATAGAGACTTGTTGACTTTGAGGGGCCACTGTACATCCAATAGAGGTTTCTAAAAGGTGTATAAAGATTTGTTTTCAGAAGGGAGGGTGAATCAGGGAAAAAATGTCACAGTCACCAATGTATAAGAGTAGCTGGATGTGATGGAAAAGCTGACACTCTGATTATGTGAAGACGGAAAAGGGAGGCACTCAGCCATTCACTGGGTTTCTAAAAAGCCAGCAAAAGCCACAGAAAAAGTCAGCTGGCAAAAAAGAGAAACCACAGAAGGACTCACAGATGAGAATTCGAAAAGAGAAGAGTACATGGTCATATTACACAATGCAGATGTCCTTTCCAACAAGCTGAATACTCTAAGGACGCTTTGGCTTGACGATGAACGTGTAATAGTTGATTTCAGGAAGAGCAGCTTTAAGAGTGTGTTAGGGTGGAACGTCAGAGGAACCAATGGGAAGTGAGGACGTGGGTATAGAAGGAAAGGAAATCAATGGGAAGTAGTTTGTCAGTTAAAGGGGAGACTAGGCAGGGTGGTGGGTTGGGGAGGAAGGGGTGGGAGGAAGGAAGCTGCAGCTCAGGGTGAATGAAGATGCAGCTTGGAGGCAGAGGCCTGGAGGAGGTGGGGAGGGAGCGGGTCAGCCCACAGTCCATCCGAGACGGGAAGATGAAATCTGCTTTCCTTGAGGACAGGCAGAAGTTTAAGGGGAATCTCTCATCTATAAAGGAGGACCAATTGCTGTGCTTCCGGCTATCAGAGTGAAATGGGGAATCGTGCGTGGAGGTGGTCTGTGCTCTCCGAAGAACAGCACAAAAGTGAAGGATGAGTCTTAGTGATGCCAGAACAGCAAAGGTGAAGAAATGAAGATGCGCCACTCAGTCCCTTTTAAGGGTGAGTAATTCAGCAGTGGGTGGCTGAAGACCAAGTCTTAAAGGGACACGCCTAGACATGCAGACGCCTAAAGATGTTCAAATTCACTAGATGCATGCACACTGACGTCAAAATTCTCCATCATCAAACACAAACACGGAGCACAACTGAACATCCAGACGTGCACATGCATGAGGCGTGCATAGGAGAGTGAGCACCTGGCCCTCACCTCCTGACCCACCCCACACCCTGCAGTCATTGGACAATGACCCATCAGCGGCTTTGAACCTGGAACAGCCTGAGGCCTGCAGCAGCCTGTCCAATCTTGCATACGTCAAAGGGGCAGAACTGTGTCCTCGGGGAGGCTCGTTCTGCTGGGTTTTGTTACAGGAGAGTTGTCACCCTTACACAAACACCCCTGTCTCCTGTAAGCTAACAAGAGCCTTCCTCTTCCTGTCCTAGGGTACTTGGGTTTATAATTTCATTTGCTTTCCTCCCTGTTTCTCAATCTCAGGAGAAGCTGGCAGCACATTAGAAGCAAAATTCATGATACCTGGGGAGGGAGGGAGGGAGGCATCTTATCACACAGCCCCAAAGAACACTTTGGGGAAATAAAGGGGAGACCCTGCAACCATGAGAGTGAGGCCAGGGCCCAAGGGAAAAAGGAAGGCAGAAAGAATGAAAAATGTGAAAATAGGAGAAAGAATGGATTCATATTCATCCATCCATTCATTCATTCATTTCTTCAGAAACTATCTGCAGGTCCCTTTCTCCCTACCAGGAATAATTCTAGGCATTTAGGGTAGTGCAGTGCTCAAGAGAGACAGTCCCCTGCTCTCATGGAGCTCACATTCTAGAAAGAGGAGAAGACAATGAGCACAGAAAGAGTAACACACGGTCTGGGAGTACAAACAAACAGGGAGGGGGCTGGATGGACACAGAGGAGTGTGTGCTGACATTTTATATGGGTGGCAACTCAGGGGCCAGGCACCAGGAACAAAGAGGAGACAGGTCAGTGGCTAGGAAAAGGAATTCAGATACCGGGTGGCCAGCTGTATAGACCACAAAGAGGCCTCTGGCTTTTACTCGGCATGAGGGTAAAAGTCTTCCAGCTGGACACTCCAAGTCATGGGAGGGTTTGAAGCTGAGGAAAGACAGGAGCCCACTTACAATAACATTTTTATATCACGCTGTCTGCCATGTGGGGAATAGACTTAAGGCAACAGTGAGGGCACGTTTATTTGTTGGGTTTCTTCCTTTTCCCAGCCCTGTCTTCACAAGGCACTGAGGTTCTCTCCTAGAATGCAAATCTGACCATTTGATTTTGGGAAAGGAAAGAAGAGTTGGGGTCACCTTTCCCTGCCTGAGTCCCTCTACACTTTTTACTTCCCACAGTGTTTGAATGCATATTTAGGTATAATTAATATCATGAAATCCACCCATTTTAAGTGCATATTGCTATGATTATCCAGGAACTTACAGAATTGTGCAACTGTCACCACGAACTAATTTTAGAACATCTGCATCATCCCCAAAAGAAACTTCGTGCCCCATATGCAGTCACTTTCCAGTTCTAAGCCCCAGCCACGGACAACCACGAATCTACTTTTCTGTCAGTACACATTTGCCTTCTCTGGATGTTTCATAAAAGAGAACCACAATTCGTTTCCACAGCACTTTTTATGGACACTGGCTCTATTTCAGAGTTGATGTGAAGATCGTGAAGCAGAAAAGGATGCAGCTGACATCCAGTGCCTGGGAAGGGGTGTAAAGACCTGGCCTCCGGGTGGGACCACACTCCCAGAGCACCCAGAGTCCCTGCTGTCCCGAGCGACTGAGGCCTCTGCTGTAACTGCAGTTAATTTCCTCTCATCAGTCTCCTCCACTGCCCACCCTGCTGCCCTTTTCCCCACACAGGTATGGCTGCCAAGACCCCTCCCCAGTAAACCTCCTTCAAACAGATCTGAGTCATAGGTTTGTTCACAGGGAACCTATTTATGATGCCCATCATGGCAAAGTGCCCAGAATAGAAACGCTACAGGCGAGGGGCCTCAGGAGTGAAGGGGAATGGAAAGGTTTGGTCCAGACTGGCACCCTACAGCTGATACCGTACCCCATGTTTTGGCTGCCACGGCTCACTCCTACCACACCCAGTTGAGGGTTTAGAAGTCATCCCGCCAGCCACTCCAAGAAAGCTGTGATGTCTGAGAGGAACGACCCCACTTTCTTCACTCTAGACACAAACCAGGAAGCAGCTTGGACCTGTCTTGCCACCACCCGTAAAGGGGGTTCATGAGCCAAACGCAGACAGACAAGGCATGGCCAGAGACCCATACGTCTTCCACCCCTCCCACTTCCCTCCTCGTTTCTGTCTTTTCGTCAGGTAATAAATTAGAGAGAAAAATAGAAACAACTTTATAAAGAGTCACAAGCCTCCGCCTTTGTTCTCTCTCCTACTTTCAAACTTTGGGGGCAAAATTATGAACCAAGAGGAGATATTTTCACAAGGCAAAGCATTGCAGAAACTGGAAGCACAGCCAACCTGGCCCTGTCATGGACAGCCTTGTAGATCACGGTAAGGGGGTTGGATGTGCTGCCCAGGCAGCTGGAAACCTCTCCTAGTTTCATGCAAAGGTGTGATGCTCCGTGTTTGAATTCCATGTCTGGATGAAGGATTCTGAGAATTATTCCTTTGAAGAGTTTGAAGCTTGTGTTCCAGACTTGAGTTCCAAGTCACATAGCCTATTTCTTTCTCATCTTTCCACTCCTAAGATTTACTTGGCATCCCGGTCCTGGACTCACTGAGTTTGCCGTAAGAAATACTGCCATTCACTGAGTAACTATTATATATCGGGCATTGTCTAGGCACACTGTAACATTATCTCATGTAATCCACCCAACAACTGGCAGGTAGAACGGCCATGGCTGTTTTCCTGAGGTTCAAAGACATAAAAGACTCATCCAAAGTCACTTAGCTCTCAAGTAAGAGATGGGAACTGAGGCATCTATGACCGCAGAACCTCTGCTCTAAGCACGACGCTATTTACCTCCCCAGGGCTGGGGCTGGCGACCCCCTTTACAATGAGGTCTGAGAGTTCCTCAGTCCTGGGTACTGAAGTGTAGCTGGAGAACCACAACTCTAACTTAGGTAGAGATAGACAGCAAATCTCAATCAGCCTCTGGTTAAAAGGAGCAGCTACCGCTTATACTGCAGGGCGACAGCTTAATTGTCTGCAAATTTCTGCAAATGAATGGAACTGCAGAAATCAATCTCCAATTTATTCCATTCTTATAGCTGATCTCAGGTGCTGAAGGTTGCTAGGAGAAGGGTTCCGTGCCACTCAGTTCGAATTTTGTACACAATCAAAAGCTTGTTTCGACCAGTTTTGCCATCCCTGAGGCAAGATTTAAAGTTTGCTTTATTACCTCCTGGGGCTGAAGTTTGCCTACTTAAGGAAGAAACAGTTAACAAACACCAAATTTTCAGCACTAAATTTAGGAGGTTGGAGAGCCAAGATATTAAGCTTGCTTCATTTCCAGCGATCTATTTTCCCAATATTCTGGAGGCCAAATGTCAGTTTAGCGGCATCATCTGCCATAGGTTTACTGGATGGAGTTGTGCTGAAAATAAAATTGGGTGATGCAGAAACTGTCTGTCAGTCCTGCACATCATCTCCTAGTATGAACGCAGGTGTTATTAGTATGAAAGCAGGTGTGATGGAGCTAATTTTAAAGGTGGGGTGGGAGAAGATGAGGCTGGAGGATTCATAGGTTGGGGAAAGTCAGTCTGCTATTATAAATTATGCCTTGTGTCAAGGGCTGCTGGTACACCGCTAGAAAGAATGGGTGCAAGCCACTGATCCCTGGACTCCAAATACAGTTGTGCTTTTCTAGAAGTGGCTGAGATAGGAGGGTATGTGGCGAAACGGCTGCAACCAGTAAAAGCTACAGGAACTGTCAATAATAAAGTAAGGCCGCCCCCTCCCCACGGGATTTATGGCTGAAAACCAGCACGTATCAGCTCGATAAAACATCGCGACCAATTTCACCTGATGGTAAAACTTGGCCTGCGTATACGTTCACCATAATACATCAGCATGCTAAGCTACACACCGTGTGCTGTCATGATGGAAAACAGAAAGCACATCTGTAAACACAAAATGCCCACAAGGCTCTTCTAAGACATCTCCACCCCTTTCCCAGGGAAGCCCCTCATTATTGAATACCCAACCCCCAATTAAATGAAACTCAATAAAGGAAGCAAATTCTGCTCTGTCTGTGGAGTAGGCCATGCTCTGTCTCACTATTTCACTAACAAACTCACTTTCACGTCAGACTCTACGCTGGCCCATCTTTGAATTCCGTCCTGCATGAAGTCGAGAACTCGCAGTAGGTCACAGCGGATCACGCACCCTTGGATCCCCAGACCCCCAGAACGCCTCCATTATAATCACCAGTGATATGAGAAACCATTTTTCCGATACCGAAAGTCATCTATCAGGGACTTTGGGGATGGTCAATCTGAAAACAAGCAACCTTGCAATGGAAGGTCCAATAGCGGAGCATCTGAATGACTAACATTGAGGAAGTAATAAATTCCCCATGTAATGGATATGACAGTCATTTCTGTTATGTATGTTTAGGGTGGAGAAGACATGCCTTTGGTCAAATTAGTGGAGGAAAGAGGTTCATCCAGGAGTTTGCAATCTGACTGATGACTGTAGCGGTTCTCTGCCCAGCAGCTGGAAAAATCTTCTAAAACATCCTGTTCCCTTCCATAATGCCACATGTGCTCCCCCTAGTCAGAAGATGCACCTGCAGTGTTATCAAGGCCTGGGGGGACTAGCCAGTGTGCTGACAATGACATCTCTGATCTCAGGTGCCCTCATTGTCCTCCTGGCTCTGTTTCCACTGCAGCAGCCCCCTCAGAATTCTCAGGTGGCAAATACTTAACTGAGAGCTTTTTGCCTGGAATGCCCCTCTTCACCCCTCCCCTCTGGTGCCTGGTCAGTTCCCCACCCAGCCTCCTAATATCAGCTCAAGCACCATTCCCAGAGGTGTTCAGTCCCTTCTGCTGCGGGGATTGCCGGCTACCTGCCCTTTGCATCCCTTATCTCAGCTTCTGATTACACATTCATTCGGTGTCATTATTTAATCGATGTCTGGCACAGGCTACCAGCCCCAGCCTTTCTGCTTCGCTGCTGTGTCCCCTGGTGCCTAGCACAAGGTCAGGCATATAACAGGTATTCGAAAGTGTTTTTAATGTTTTATTAAATTTAAAAAAAACCTATTAAATGAATGTAGGGCTACTGTAAGAATTAAGATAATCTAGGTAATGGGCTTAGCATGGTGCCTGGTTCAGTGTATTTGCTCCACAGCTGTATCTAATAATGAAGTGAACAGGATGTCTGTGATCGCACTTTGATTTCCTCCTCGATAAGAGATAGCTGGTTAACAATACAACTGCCACACTCAGTTTGGGCTCTTCCATCGTAAGGCGCTCAGTGCTTTGTGAAGTAACTGAATCCATAGAAATTTTTTTAGAAAAGTCATCCTGTTACACAAAACTTTCATAACTGAAAGCTTTCCTGAAAGAAAGGGCTTCTTGAGCCATATGTTAGAGGGAAAAGGGCCAGGTTCTGGGGCGCGAAGCCTGCACCACCGGCAACCAGGCTAGGCGGGGAGAACAACGCGGCCTCTGTCCCAGGGTTGACGGTCGCATTTGATACATTTTGTTTTGCGGAAGAAAGATGTGAGTTGTTTTGAAATAATTTATACTGACTACAGATAAGAGGGGCAGGAAAAGGTGAAATGGGGAACAGTTCTGTGACAGGTGCACAGTCTGTAGGCAAGAGATCCTTACTGCTTTTGACTGGTTACAGGCAAAGTCCTGAACATTCACACACATGCAGGATGTGGTGGTCTAGTGGTCTATTCAAAGCTCCAACATACACTCCAGAATGCGGGCTGTCTTTTGTTAGTTGGCTCACAGCTATCAACTGGCTAACTATTCCTGTCTCTTCCTCTCACTCTTCAGCTATAATTTAATTTAGAACATCTCAGAACTTTTCTCTTGTCAACTCCTTGTGCCACTCATAGAAGACCCGTGTTTTTTCGAAGAAATGACAACTGAGCTAAGACCTGAAGACCAAGTGGAATTCATCCAGGTAAAGGGAAACAAGGAGGAAGGTTGCAGGCCTGGGGAACATCATGTGTGAAAAGTCACAAGGCAGAAGTTGGCCAAAGACCGGGATGGCTGAAGCAGAGAGAGTAAGGCTCCAGATGTTCTAGAAGAGGCCGAAAGGAGAGGGGAGGCCAGATCTCCTCCATCCACATAGGATTGTTCTGAATCCCAAGGACCATGAGGAGCCACTGAATAGTTTTAAGCAAAAGACTGGATCTGACCTTGCCTTTGACCTTGCCCTATGGAAGCTAAGAAGCCATCCTCGGAGAACACATTTTCTTAAGTAGGCTTTCTTTCTTGATATTTGTTACCCTTATTTAAAAAATAAAACACAAGTAAAACAACAACCAACCCCACATCTATATTCTATCACTTGCTCTAAAATGTTTGAACTGCTGTTTAAAAAATAAAACAAAAGCAGCCCTGGCTGGTGTGGCTCAGTGGGTTTAGTGCAGGCCTGTGAACCAAAGGGTTGCTCTTTCCAGTCCCAGTCAGGGCACATGCCCGAGTTGCAGGCCAGGTCCTCTGTAGGGGGTGTGCAAAGGCAAACACGCTCGGATGTTTCTCTTCCTCTCTTTCTCCCTCCCTTCCCATCTCTCTAAAAATAAATAAATAAAGTCTTTTAAAAAAATAAAACAAAAGCATACACTTTGAATGAAAATTGTGAAGCCACACTTTCGAGATGCAATTACCTCTGAAATATTTCATGAGTCTAGCAGAAGCGGTAACAACACAAATCAGGACTTGCTACTTTCACTGGAGGTGAAAAATATTTTTAACATACTTAGATTCTTTAGTTAGGGGCCCATTCAGCCACGTGTGATGGTGATGGGAATATAATGGATACAATTTCCCTCTATCTGCTTTGGCATTGATAAAATATTCATGGTAAATAGCAACTTCTGAGCACCTGGAGGCATCTGGCAGTTTTACGGACGGGCTTGTTTTTGCTCTACACATGTACTCCCGCCTCACCCACTATATTACTTTGAGTCTGTGTTCTAGATGTGCGAGCACGTACCCCAGACCCCAGTATTTCTGGTCTGCCTGAGTTCGTGAATGTGCGATTGGCCACTAAAGAAAGCCTCCGTTAGAAAACCCCCACATGCAACGACAGCTCTTTTCAATTCGGTGGGTATTCACTGGGTGATTACCATGTACTTTCCCCACGGAAGTTTCATAATAAATGACACCTGGCTATCCTGCTGGTACATCAAAATCAAATTGAGAACCCTGTCCTTCTCAGCCACTCCCGCCAAAATCCTCGGCGCCTCCTGCCTCCCTTCTCTCAGCTGTTGAAGGGCTGGACACTTACATCCTGTATTCTGTGGAGTTCGTTCCTACCATGCTGCACTCCCAAGTGGCTGCCAGATCCTATGGAGCCCCGCTGGGGGATTCTCCCTGGCATCCACCCTTCCTTCTCTGCTGTGACATTCCTGACTACAATCGTCACATTTGACCTGCTCTACTGTGGCCCACCTGTGCGTCCTTCGGGACTTACTGTTTCCTTTTACGCATGAGCCCACTGGGGAGTAGAATCACAACAGCCAGGATCTCAACCCTTTTAGCCCAGGCTTCCCAGAAGTGGGCCCTGACATGAGGATTTGAGAGCAAGCAGCATTTTAATATATTTTCTGCAGTTTCCATAGTGAATCTGTTCTATTTAGAATCGGAAAAAAAATGAATTCTTTTCATTACAATCCTATATCAAACAAACAGAATTGTATTTCAGTGTCCTTCCTTCTAGGTTTTAATATATTTTTATTTAAGTTAAAATTGAAGAATCTGAACAATTTTGTATCACGCTTTTTGAAGCTAATGATAAATGCCAAGCTTTCTTTCCTCCCGTGTCACAAATTCTGTAAACATAATTTTAGTAGCTCCATGCTATATCATGTGGTTGTATCAGCACGTATTCGACCATTCCCGTGTTGATACCCACATATGTTTAGGTCTTTCCAATTCTTTGTCATTACAAATAAAATATCATTGTATGTAAAGTTTTATTTGCTTACGTGTTGGTTTTTCTTTATAAGGATGTCTCAGAATGAACTAATAAAGTGAGATTACTGGGTCAAAGAATGGAAACATTTTAAAGGGCCTGTGACATTGCCAAACCACCGATCAGCACAGGAAACAGATCTGACCTTGGAAGACGGGGCATTTCCAAGTAGTTCTAGCACAACTCTCTGTCCACAACTCCTGTAGCTCCAACCATATTGTTCTTGCCCAAGCATGCCATGCTCTGCCATGATTTTTGGCCTTAATTGGTGCTGTTCCTCTAACTAGATATTCTTCCCTCATTCACCTCTAATCTGTACCTCCCTGATAATTCGCAGACTCACACAGACACACACACTAGTGCCTGCTACACATTATGTGGATCATCTCCAGCTCAGGTTAGGTGGGGGTTTCTATCAAATTCAGGTTTCTTCTGCCAGGTCCTATTAGCATGCAAATACAAGCTTTATTCCTTAAGCTTTAATAAATATTATCTATTTAATAAGTATTTATCTGTTTAATAAATGCTATCTAATATCAGATAGAAAGAGGATAGTATCTCTTTTCTTCAAAGGAGTTTCTGATATTTCCATTCCGTAAGGTGACCTCAGAGAAGAGAAAACCTTGCATTTTTACTTAACACAGAATACATTTAATCGTCAGATTGGAAGGGACACCCAGTCCCCTCTCGCTTGCAGCTGATTTGCCTCATTAGCTGGAGGAAGACAGAGCGGGCTGTGGACGTGGACGGCACACCACCCTGCAGTGAGGCTTGATCTCACTTGGGTGCAGCTCAAGGAGGAAGCGATGATGATGAATGTCACTGGGCTGTTCTAGAAAGGACTCGGAGAAAAACAGTGTATGACTTTATTGAATATAAAAACAGGTGCTTCTTTACTTTTTTTTTAATCTAAGGAAAACCCAGCGTCTCCAGCGGGATCTTCTAGTGGAAATTCTCAGAAAGGAGGGTCCCAAATCAAGCCTTCCCAACAACGGGGCGGGGGGAGGGGGCGGCGGTGAAATCAACCCCCTCCCCTTGGGAATGTCACGTTCCTGTCTCAGATACTATAATAGAGGGAGGAAACCTAAATTACTGTCCTGGTATTTAAGAGAAGGAAATACTCATTACCAGGGCTTAGTTTCTGGATTTGGTCTGTTTTTTGAGATCCTTGTTGCCCCCGCTTTTATCTTCTTGCTTTGTTTTGGTCATTAACTTCTTGATATTATGGCTGCAAACTGTAAAATTAGAAAGCTATTTCCCACACTGGCCACCAAAGTCAATTGCCTCCTTTGTCTAACCAATTTTTAAATATCCTTTATGATTAAAATTTGAGATTATTTTGCTTAGGGAGTTATTCTCAATATTTAACCTAAATTATCCTCTTTATTCCCCCTATGTCAATTTCTTCTTTTCCACCGAAGCTTCTCCCCAACCTCCAGTACTATTCCTCTTCCTCTTTTGTTAAAGACATTTTAATTAAGACACCAGGGTTATGTTAACCTACTTAGGCAGCCATCCCCCTTTTATGTAGCTCTCTTCAGTGAAGTCCCGAATCAGCAAAGTGCCTTTCATCAGCCTGTTCCCTGTCTCTCTCCTCCCTTTGTTCTATGCTTTTTTTGTTGTTGTTGGATTACAGATCCTCACATTTTAATTCACTCCAACTGCTATTTCACAGTTTAAATTAATAAATTTATCTTCACAATGATGCGTGCAAGTTGCATGTCTCCCATGTCATTGATTACTGTGGCCTTTGAAGATTCAAAGGTGCGTCAGATGTATCAGTAAAAAGGGGGGAAAACCCACATTTGATATTCTCCTGCACCCAAGGCTTCCCTGGGCCCAGCAGCTTTGATGTAACATGGGAAAACAACAGCTGCTTAAAAAAGAGGAGATCGTGGTCTAACTATTCAATTGCCACATGATACTCATTCTTCCTTAAAAGGCTCAAGGTTCAGGCTCCTTTTTCAAAGTCAAGATTGACAAATACAACAACTCTTTGATAACGGAGCTCAGAAAATCTATTAGGGGACCAAGGGAAACGTGTTAGCATCCCGGCTATTCTGCGAACTTGCCCCGCAGGAAGGGAGCCATTTCACTTGTTTTCAGCTTCTCCACATTAAATCCTCAAGCATTTTACAAGTGAAAACATGTCTTTGAAAATCAATGAATTCTATGCTTCTCAGTCTTTTGGCTAAGATCAAGTGAAAATCAATGAATTCTAGGTGCCAAGAGAGAACATTTTATGAATGCTTACTATGGGTGAGACGCTAAGTCTTATCAACACCTTTCTCCTTTAATACTCACACAGCCTCCGTGACGTAGGCAATATTATACTCCCATGATGCAGGTGAGAATGTCGAGATCCAGGAAAGTTAAACACCTCCTCAAAGATGTACTTTGGGTGAGTAGATGAGTCAAGCTTTGAACCCAGATCATTTTATTTGGAGACTGGACTACCTCTTGCCTTCTGTGTGTGCTATCTTTTCACATTAAAATTTTAATTACTAAAATAATTTCATTCAGCATCTTTTCCAGGCAGTCATACATGTATCACATTTATCCTTAATCTGATCCACAAATCCCATCTTTAAAATATGGCCTGTACTTTTACTTCAGCAAAGTCTCCCCCAATCCCATATCCAAAATTGCATGAGATTCCCCAACACTTCCTATTTCTTTTCTATGTTTTATTTCTATCTATACCACTCTTACCATCTAACGGCCCGCATATTTTACTTATTTGTATTATCTTTTGTCTGTACCTCCCCCAACCCCCACCCAATACATAAAACCCATGAGGCAGGGATTTGATTTTACTTTTCTTAATTACCGTTCTAACCCTAATAAACCAGAACAGTCCTTGGCACATGGTAAGTGCTCAACAATGAACTGAGTGAATGATGAATTAATCTAGCTGAGAAGGTAAAATGAGCCTATGTGGAGTAATACAATCCATTGAGATGCTGAATTGTGTTGACTGGCTGTTAGCAAGAAACAGATATTGTGCCTGAGTAAACTGATTAGGATGGTGGGCTGGATGCTAACTGGGTTTTGCAGGACACAAGGTTTGGATGGACAGACAGGAACTCCCGGGCAGAAGACAACAGAGATGACAATACCAGCAAATTGCACTTACTGAGTGCTTCCCACAAGCCAGGCACTAGTCTAAGCACTTCACAGGTGAATTATTTTATTTAATCCTCAAAACAGCATTTTGGTAAGTGCTAGTATTAACCTCATGATGCGCATGAGGAAACTAGGCATAAGGGGGGTTAAGTAATTTGCAAAGAATAGATCAAAGTTAATAGAAACATAAGGTTTGGAATAGTGACAGTGCGGGTCATTATTCCAAGGGTTAGAAGAGAAGTAAAGCAGGTATGTGGCTCCTAGAAGAGCCTCACTATATGATCCTGTCATCACCACAGCAACAGGCAGGCCAGGGAGATTAAAACTAGGGTTCTGCTGTTATTTCCTTTCCTGCTTGTGTTGGCTGGGCTGACGCATGAGTTCAGACACGTTTGTGAACTCCTTCCCTTTCACCTGCAGAAGTTTCCATTTTTGTTGGACACACTGGGTGACACCAGTGAGTAGGAGTGCAATAATCCACTATACTGTCCAACCAGGAGTCTGGTCTCTAAGGCTATGGTCACTTACTATTTGACGGAACAACAGTATCTAAGCCAGAGGCTGAAAATCAGATGGGAGCCCATTGCCCTGAAAGCAGCATCTTCTATATCCAAAAAGCAGCATTCACTTCCCTTTTTAACATGAAATATTTGTAACACAGGTACCCCCCGGGTCTGTCAGTATGTTCCTATTGGTATACCTAACTGTCATTTGCTGTAAGAGGAAGTTTACAATAGTGGTTAAAGGCATGACTGTTAATTTGACGATGTTTAAATCTCCACTCTGCCACTTATTAACTATGTGCTAAAATTATCCAACAACTCTGTGCCATAGTTTTACCTACACAAAATGGATATTATAATAGTACCTACATCATAGGAGTGTTATAAGTATAAAATGCATGTATGTGTATGTACATATCCACACAAACATGTATATATAGTGCTCTTCAAGTGTTAGCTTTTATTTTTCCTTTGGGTACATTCTATGATATTTCTCTTTTACCTGAAGAGATAGTACTGGGCTCAAGGAAGCCACTATCAGTTTCAATTAATCTGTGTAGGCTCACACTTATTTTTTCTCTTTTCCCAGTGCTCATATCTTATCTGTTCCCATGCTCTCTCAATTCACCCCTCAGACTGTTTTTTATCATAATCAAAATGCTTCAAACCAGTAATAAAAATAAAATCTTAAGTGTAGCCAGGGGAAAAAAAGACATTAGAAACAGAGAAAATAAGATAAGGATGACAGCGGATGTCTTGTCATGAACAAGGCAAGTCAGAAGACTGTGGATCAAATCTTTAAAATGCTCAAAGAAAAAAAAAGGTCAATCCAGAATTCTAAACCCAGAGAAAATATCTCCCCAAATTGAAGGTAAAGTACTTTTTCAGACATACAAAAGGTGAAAGAATTCGCCACTAGCAGAACAGCACCATGGAAATGTTAAACAGTCCTTCAGTTGGATAGAAAATGATATTGCAAGGAAACATGGATCTACATAAAAGAATAAAGAGCCTAAGAAACAGAGGCTATGTGGAAAAATATGCCATTTTCATTTTTAAACATGACTTGAAAAGGTAATTTTTAAAAAAATCAGAAATAATAACAATGTATTGTGCATCTATTTACAACAGAAGACGAAGTAAAATGTGTAATGGTGATACTGCGAAGCTGGGAAAGGGGGTAATAGAAGTACGCTATTATAAGGGTCTTAGATGTGAAGTGCCATAATATTATTTAAGGGCAAATTGTGGTAAGTTAGAGATATATACTATGTATCCCAGTGCAACCACTAAAATCACCAAAGAATGTTTCTCGAGGCAATGCTCTTCGGTTTGGCCCCAAGTACCACCCGCTACGGTTAGGTACGGTATCAGTGCCATTTCTCATCTGGGCCGCCCAGGAGCCCTCTAACTTGCTTCCCCTCTGGCCCTACAGTCTCATCCTTCTTCAGTCAACACGGATACGCTTCTCCACTAGACATTCTGAAATACTACCAAGTGTCACCTTTAAGGTGGCGCAGAACAGGTACTCAGAGTCAGTGAACATCTGTTGAAAGAAGGAACGAACAAGTAAATTCTTGATTCTTCTCTGCCTACAGTGTGGTCTACTTCCTCTCTTGGCCTGATATTCAAGGCCCTCAAAAACTGGACCTTAGACAACTTTTCTAATTTCCTTTCTCTACTGGAATCATCTGCTTTAGCTCAAATGCTACTGCACATTGTTTGCTAAAAAAGTTTATATTTTCCTGCTTTTGTATCTTATCCCCTAGCATCTGTCTTACCTGGGATGTCCTTCCCACTTAAATTACAAAGATAAGTAGCTCCTCCCAGAAACCTTTCTTCATCACCTCAGTCACGTGCCTTGTGGGAGTTAGGAAGGGTGTTGTCACCCAGGCAGGCAGACTGCCCCTAGCAATTAAGTGAAAAATTCTTTGACTTTCTTTCAGCTTGCAAAGCTTTATTTGTTTTTAAAAGAAGAGAAGTGCTATACATGGCATACAAGGTAATTTCATAACCTTGAACTCAATTAGGTCTTTCTAAAGTGTACAAAAGGTTAAATTCAGAAGGAAAAATCAGCATTGTAATAGGTTAGAGGCAATTCCAGATTATTAGATTGTCAAGAATTGTACATTTTCATGACATAAACTTTAATGGGTCTTGTTCTGTGTGTACGTATGTATGTGCAGGAATGTTACATATCTGTTAGACTCATGCTTCTTTTTAATGATAAAAACAAGGGCAACTGCATCTTCCATCTGTATGTTACCATCACATTTTGTTGAGCAAAACTGAGGTTTAGGGAAGTTAAATGATTTGTCCAAGGCACACAGAGAATCAGTGACAAGTGGAGATGTATTGATTTGAGTCTATATCAATATTTCTCTAGAGGTATACTCAATCTTGATGTTATTCAAAGAAAAAGATTAAGATTTTTTTTTTTTATTTTCAAAGGTGTTCAGAGGATTTTTAAAAGAGACTTGGAAAATACTTCAGTATGGTCAGGGCTTTCAAAGGCATGGGCAAGTTTTCCTTTCAACTAAAACTCAGATATTAAGAAGTCTGGTATAAAATGTCATCATTTTCAAGTGAAAACAGTAGTCTGGAATCTATTCTTGTGGTTGATCAGAAGTAAAAGAGAAAATATCACACATGATTAGCACAATATCATATACATATGCAACCTCGCTGGACCCCTCCCAACCCATAACTGTGCTCAGTCCAAAAGAATTAAACTCCAATCGGCTGACTCTGCATTAACACATGCCTGTAAAGCACAGACTCTCATATTAAGGATTTAAATTGGGCTTCAGCAGAGACTCTCGGTCCTGAAATTGAAATCATGAGTTGTGATGGCAATAAAATGCTCATGAAATGTGGTCATAGCCCAGGGATAATTTTTCTGTAATTGCACTTTCATTTCTGTGATCGGTCCTTTAGCTATGGTACAGAGAGAATGCTCTCCATCTCCTATTACAGGAGACATTGGATAACTTCTTGAAGAACAGGGGAATCACCCAAGTACGCAGGTCCCAGCGGCAGACCTCTGCCTAAGCCTGCTCTCTGGGATGCTGTCTGGTCTCCTGTTTGGTTTTTGGGCTGCTCTCAGAGGGACTTGTAGACCATTACAGCTCATGATGGTTGTACTGATTCCCAAGTTGCTGGTAAGAAATCAGCATATTAAAGGAACCACGGTTTCCTCAGAACAAATCTAACTGTGTCCAACTGGAGAAATTCAAGTCACAGCATCAATTATTCCAACAATGTAGTAAGTGTTGGAGAAGACGGAAACTGAGTACGGAGTGGGGAGGAGATAGAACAAGAAATTCATCTCACAGGAATAGGCAAGGTGTGAAAGGTTGCTTTCTATTTTTTTATCCTCGCCTGAGGACATGCTCATTGATTTTAGAGAGGAGGGAAGGGAAGGAAAGAGAGAGAGGAAGAGACACACTAATGTGAGATGGGCACCCCAACTCAGGACCAAACCGAGAACCGAGGCATGTGCCCTGACCGGGAATTGAAACCATGACCTTTGGTTAATGGGATGATGCTCCAACCAACTGAGCCACACTGGCCAGGGTGATGGTTTATTTTTTAGACGGAGGTTGAATAAGTCCAAAAATTTCCAGTAGAATTCAGTGAGCAATAATAAGGAAGAAGAGAAAATAAATTACTTTTGTAAACATCCTCACTCTCACATTCCCATCAGTAGATGCTAACCATAGTGCATTCTTCCATCAACTCAGAGAATTATTTAGCTTCTGTACAAAGCGCAGGCAAAAATGCTGTTAGCATTAATTTCACAATTGAAGCAGTTTTGCACAACTTTCAGATCTTCACTCATATAGTTATTGGGTCATGTTATACTTAAGAAAAACGGACTTCCTAGATTTGCAATCTCATGAGAGAGATTTGCTGAGTGAGTTAGATAAGGTTAGCGTTCAAGTCTTTGGGTGTGTTTGGAAAAAGCTGAATATACCTGAATTTCCAGTAACTCAAAATATACAGTGAAAACAGAATTGCACGGCTAATGAGAGGCACGAGAATTTTACTTTTAAAGTGACAGAGAGGAAGAGTAGTAATAAAAGAAGAAAGAAAAAAAGTAACAAAGGAAGATAAATGAAGCCTGTTTAAGCTTTCTGTTGATTGGCACTATTTTATTATATCAGTATGGTGCTCAAATGAAAGTAGGGCTGACAGGTTAATGAACTCTAGTTAGAAATTTCCAGATGAAGCTAAGGATGGCATTAGCAAAACCTTGTCATAATCATCTGAAAACTTGCCTTGCAAAAACCTCTTGATCATTACAAGGGAGCCCACATTATCTACATTACCCATAACCATCAATCAAATGCTAAGAAGACAAAGGTTGTGCAAATCAACACAGAGGTAATGGGAAGGGTTTACCTCCAACCAGCATGCACTTGAATTAGAAGACCTAGATTCAAGTCTCTGGTCCATATTTAATAATTATGTGATTTTGAATGTCTTTGGAAACTTCCTGAGCCTAGGATCAGCTTCTATAAAAATGGAAATAATAATGTCTATCTTGATAGATTATAATAAAGACTGAATGTGCCCTGAGGTATGGATTACCAAAGTTCTTTTACTCGACAGCATGATGTCGTGTGAGTAAGAATTTGGAGGTTCTTTCACACCAGGGACTCATAATTCCAGCACTGGCTGGTGGCCATGAAACAATTTCCAGATTCTGTGGACCTTCCAAAATAATTTCTGAAATTAGTTTGTTTTTGCATAGATGTGAGGGATGTGTTTATTCAAAAGGCTTAAGAAACATTGCTTTAAGCTCTTTGGAACAAAGATCTCTTTCCTTTGTCTAGATTGTTTCTGACCTTATAGTTCTTTATAATGGTTCATAAATCAAACATTTATTGAACACCTACCAATGGTGCCACACACTAGGCTAGATGGTGGGCATACCACAGTGAACCAAACAGACCAAAAAACAAAAAACAAACAAACAAAAAAATAAGCTAACATTCTATTCAATTTATTCTTCAGAATAGCCTCATGGGTTAAGGTATTAATATCTAAACTGAATATTTAGAGAAAAGCAGAGACAGGAGCCCATGTAAGGGCAGCTCGCGGCTCAGTGGCTAGGTTGAGCATCGGGACCTGGTTTGAGCCAACTCAGCTTCCTGTTAGGACTCATTCCAAGGGCCCCCAAGGATGAATGCAGGCATAAGAGGCTGGAATTAAAATCAGAATTACCCAGTCCGCCCCGAAGGTGGAAGACATGTTTAGGTGTCTTTTTGTGAGATTTTCACAGAAAACAGCAACCCCACACTGGTCCGGCCATCAGGCTTTTCAAACTATATTTGAAGGAGGGAAGATGCTCCCCCTGTTGTTAGTTAAAAAATTTACCCTAAAGAAATAATTCAGCTTAAGGCAGAGAATTATCAAAGGCTCTCGGAGCATTGCTTCTCTCTGATAGAAGGTGAAAAGAAGGTAGTAGGGAGAGAGGAAGAGGTGGAAAGGGGAGAGTAAAAAAGGGAGGAAGGAAGGAAAGAGGGAAGAAAGGCAGGAAGGAAGGGAGAAGGAAACCACTGAAATGTTCCACGAACTAGAACTGTTTAATTTTTACAGGCATTGTTGCTTGTCAGCCAGAAGAAATACTGTGCAGCCTTTAAAAATAGTAACATCATGCAGCAACACAGGAAATGTTCATCATATAATAAGTGAACAATTACAGTGCAAACTAGTTATATACTATGTGCATGTATGTGCGATATATTTGGATGAGAAGCAGAAGGAAATGTTCACAGAATATTTTGTAGGGGGATTGTGAATGATTTTTTATCAAAACAGTTTTGATGCTTTTATAGATTTTATAACACAAAAGCATAAAAAGCATATGTCCCAAATTTGTTTTTATTACTCTGCATTGTAAGGAATGGTGAAGTCTGGTCCGAAAACCAAGTGTGCTTTGAAAATAAAGGGTTTCTAATTATTGTTCTAAGTTTTAATCACTAGCTTGTGCAGTGGGAGCAGACAGGCTGGGAAGACTTCAAGTCAGTCTGACAAAATTACTGAAAGTGAAGAGCCTGCTCCAGAAATGTGGCCACCTTTTCTCCTTGAACTTGAGAAGAAGAAGAAAAAGTCTTAGCATGTCTACTGGTGGTCTGACTGGGGTGGTCTGAACCGCAGGGTATGTTGTGGGTTGGGCTGGGGGCAAGGAGAAACCTGAAATGGTGGAAAAGAGGGAGCCAGAAAGAGAGAAGAGGCAACTGGTAAATGGGGAAGCCTTTTATGGGGGAGGGTGACTGTCAGCCAAATGCTCAAGTCCATGTGGGGCGATCTCCATCTTGTCCATGCCTGAGCTTGCCTGCCCAAACCCTGGCCTTTAAGCATGAGAACCTACATGTCTGTCTTGCTTCTAGTATTAAATTGGAGGGTCTCAGAGGAACCTAGATGGTTCACTGGCACCTTGCTGCCTATACCATGGTCCTCAGTGCATTTCCTGGGACTTTATTAGACACACTGAGCCCTAGGCCTCAACCCAGTGGCATGAACTCAGAGCCTGCACTTTCACAAGCTCCCAGGCGACTTGTATGCACATTAAAATTTGAGCTGCACTCCTCTAAATATTAATTCCTGCAGCCTCTGGCTCTGTGTTTGTGTTTACTCAGATCCCATCTCCTATTTCCAGCCCTTAGAGCAAAGTTATGAGATTGAAGTACATGGCAAATAAGCCATCATATTGTATCGCATGATGTCTCTAGTCTGTATCCCATTCTAGAAATCAAGAATGTGCCCTACAGGCAATTTCCCCCGGACTCTGATTCCTTCTCCCACCTCCAAGGCAGGGACTAATCCAGGTTCCCTGTTGTAGAAGCAGAACTTGGAACCATATATGGTCACACTTGGTAAGCTGAAGTGATGGAGAGGGCAGGTGTGACTAAAACCCCCAGAGCCCTTAAGGTACAGCATAATAACCCGGAACATGAGCTCTGCGTTGGCAGGAGGCATTTTGTACACCGCTGTGCCCTGGTGGATAGAACGGCGCCTGCCACACGGGAGGCGCTTAATGAGCCATGATCACATCTTATAGCCGTGGTGTTAATTATATGATGGAACACATCTTTGTAAGGTAAAATTTATGAAGGACTGAAAGGCTATGTGCTAATGATCAGATATAGGATGGGGTGTTAGTGGCCTGGAATTAATCCTTGGCTCTGCCTTAGTTTACACATCTGCAGAATGGGGATGGTATCTACCTCACAGACTGCTGTGATATTTAACCAAATGCATGTTTAGATCTAAGCCAATAGAGATGGAAAGAATTCTGTAAAGCTCTAAGCCAAGGGTTAGCAAATTTTGTCTATATAGGACTAAAAAGTAAATGTTTTAGATTTTGAAGTTTTTATTTCAACTGCTCAACTCTGCCTTTGTAGCAAAGAAGCCATAGAAAATATATCAATAAATGAGCATTCTGTGTTCCAATAAAACTTTATTAATAAAATCAGGCAGTGGGCCAGGTTTGTTTGGCCTGTGGGCCATAGTTGGTTAACCCCTGTTCTAATCTGCTATGTACATGAGTAACCATTATCCATCCGCTTCTAAACATTGGCAAGAAACTTGCTATAGAGCTCAGTGATGTATCGGAAATATTTTCTAATCTATAAAGTTTTTAAAATATCAGAGGAGCACATACAGAAGTGCTTTAAACATGTTGAATTATGTAAAATACCACACTTCTTTAGAGAAGCTCTGATTATATAAGGCATTTAAAACTTTATTGTCATAATAATCCCATGAAGTAGGTAATAATACTTTTTAACACAGGGCCCAGGCTCAAAAAAGAAAACCATTTTAGATGAGGTTGTATCAGAAATGGCTTTTGCACCTAAGGGCTACAGATCCTGGGTCAGGCGTATTTCACTAAAATCCTGGACTTTGTGACGTAGTTCTATGGGCAAGTGTCACTTGGCAACATGAAAATGTTAAAGGGGGGAAAAAAAGGATATTGCAAATTGTGTCCACAGAACGCCAACAGCCTGCTTTTTGCTCCTTTGTTACAGTGACAATCCTGACATTTAAAGTCATAGCTCTGTGAGTTATAATCCTAATAGGCAGCAGGAAAAGCACAAAAGCCCTAAGACTTGACAAGACACCCTCAGCATAAGGAAATAACATGTCAGAATCGAACCTGCCATGTGTCAACGCAAGCTAAAGACGTAGGAATTTAGAAGGTCTTGCTGTCACAAGCCAAAAGGGGAGTGCACATCTGAATAAAGGCAAAGTCAGAGCAGCAGGAACTTCCTAATTACTTCCATGATACCCAAGTGCACGTAGGAGCTGGGAGGTAACCATTAACAAAGGCCTCCGCAGGCATTGGGCCTGTTCCAAAGTAAGTGTTCGATAAAGGTGACAACCATACTTCTTCCTCCTGCTTCTCTTATTAACATAAAATCATCCTGCTAAGCATCCCTCAATGTATAGATAAGACCTTTTTTATTTTTTAATTTTATTTTTTTTGTATTCTCACCCAAGGACATTTTTTAAAATTGCGTTTTAGAGAGAGAGGAAGGGAGCAAGAAGGGAAAGAGAGAAACATTGATGTGAGAAAGAAATGCCAATCAGTTGCCTCCCACATGTGCCCTGACTGGGGACTGTACACTCCCAAACTGAGGACCGAACCCACAACCTTTCAGTTATGGTACAATGCTCCAACCAATAGAGGCACACTGACCAGAGCAAGGCTTTTTTAAATTAGCTTCCATCTTGTACACAATAATAACTGGACTTAACTGTTTGAAGAAAATGTTCTTAGGTTTAAAAAATTCAATGAATACAAAGAATGTTAAAAAATAATAACAAGGACTTGTTAACACTGTGGGTGCCAAATTAAGCAATATACTTACAATGATTCTAGAATATAGAAATATATATATATATATATATATTTCAAAGCAGTCAAAGTGAATCAGAATTGTATCAACAATTTTCATTCAGTAATATTTTTCAAGTAAATTCTGTTAAGCCAAATTCAGTGACTGATCAGGTTTCTACACTGCATAGTTAAACAATTTCAAATTAAAAAAATTAATTTTACTTTGCTGAAATTATTTTTATCAGGACTGTGCTGTGTATAAATTTTATGCCAAATGTTTGATTCATTGCTTTTGCCAAATTAAATTTTTCCAGTGGCAACTTCTGATTTGTGGGTTCTGTTTTATGACTTTATTTTACCAAGTCCAAATTTGTAGTTGTATTTTTGATAAAACATTTTGATACTTGTATTGATTTCCAGTCAATAATAAAATTTCCTCTGTGTGGTTTTGGCCATGGTTATTTTATTTTGTTCTCACTCTTTCTATCAAGTTTAATTGGCCATAGGACATTCTCTGTGCTTTTCTATGATGCCAACAATATTTGATCTTTTAGCCAATTTTCCTTCTGCAACAAATTCTACATTTGCAGTTTTAGCCATTGTTTTATTTTGTGTATATTATTTCTAGAAGCAATATATTATGTATCAATCTCAAGACTGGTGGTCTGTATTTATTTCTTGGAGCAAAGAATATCAGTAAATCTAAGACGTAGCACCTGAGTTCAAAGCATGGTACAACTGCCAAGGTCAAAACAGCAGTATCAAAATTTGTTTTGAAAATTAGAAGTTAAAGCTATACAAGACCTTATGAAATAGAGAATCCAGTTTAGACTTAACACAGATAGGGACTCAGTTTAGCTCAGCCCTTAGGAAAAGATCTGGGCCGAGAATGGCTCCCCTATCTTGCAATGAGCACTTTACAATCATTATCTCATGGTGTCTTCATTACAGCTCCGGCAGACAGGAACCATCCCAGTTTCACTGATTAGGAAACCAAAGCTCAGAGTATTTTTCCCAGGATCACACCACTTAGAAATGTTAGAGTTAAGACTCGAACCCTGCAGCTCTTAGCCGCTAACACTACATACTGCCTAGACTGACGGTTTTACTGAGTTTTCTTGGGGAAATGTAGTGACCCCCGTGTAGTGTCAAGGCGATGTCTGAGAAAACTTTTTCAATTTTGCACTAGGCCTGACATGAATTCGAAGATTACAGTAGGCAGCTATCTGGGTTTGGTGTTCTACTAATCATTTTGCACTTGGGTCACCGTCTGCTCATCACAGGATTCATTAAAGGCCTGGTGCCCTGATTTGTTCTCAATTAGAGCAGCCGGACACATGCCTTTGGTGTAGGAGGCTCTGCTGATTTGAGACAAATGTGTTTAACTCTCCCAATGGAGGATGTGAACTAGGAAAAAATACAGCATTTCATGGTTTCACTCAGAACACTTCTGAATTAATAGGTATTCCAAGGGGAAGAAAATAGGAGTTCTGTGTTCTCTTTGGCAAGGTGCTGGTCCTAACAACAGTCCTTCATCAAAGACCTCAATGGGTATTGGCATATTGAAAGCTTTGAGAAGTCCTGTAAGTAAGAAGATAAAGCCAGCATTGCCCAGATACATGTATTTGAGCAAACAGCCTACAGTGACTTTGTTGACTGTCTCCCTAACACTTATTTCTCTACCTCTCCTGGTTTTGAAACTTAGAGTTTGTTCAGGGCACCAATGGAACAGACAAATGGTTGCTGTTTCAGCCTCTCTTGCAGCTGGGGGAGGCTATGTGACAAGGTTCTGGCCTGTGAGAAATAATAGTAGACTTCTGGTGGTTTCTGGGAAGAATATCTTCGCAGCAAAGAGGACAAAGGTGGCTGGCTCACACTTTCTGTCTTGTCTCAGCCTTGCTGGCATGATAGCTGGACATGCTGCAACCATCTTGCAACCACAACAGGACAAGTATAAGGGTTAAAGCCAGTAAATTAAGGACAGTGGCATAAAACTGAGGAATAACCTTTCTCATAGCATTGTTGAGCAGCTGAATCAAAGCCAACAATCATCTATTGTAGGACTTCTTGTTCAATAAGAAAAACAACCTCTATTTATATAAGCTATTCTTAATCAGGCATGTTGGTTACTTGCAGCCAAATGCATCCTTAACTGATACATGCTCAGTGATTGTTGAAAACATGAATACATTTCCCCACAATATTGAAAGTTGAAAGAACTGCTTTCTGAAGATGTGATGTGGATTATCCTCCACAAATGAGCTCTGAGAACAGGAGTCACACAGGCATCCTGCTACACGGAGCACCTAAACCCCAAAGAAAAGGTAAATCCTCCTGGATGTGAGATTGAAACGTGAGAGTGAAAAGGGCAAGAAGAGGCAAACAAACTCCTGATGTTCCATATCAAAACCAAGTTTTTCAAAGTCACAGATCCTTTCCCTGACTATTCCTTGCTATATTTGCCCCAGACACATAAATTTCCCCCAGCCACTAATGTAATCAATTGTCTCCAGTCTTGTTTATGTGATCATTAGTTCAAAACCAGAGACAAGCAATTTGTTGGGTGTGAAAAATGCCAGCTATGGCACCCAAATTTACATCTGAAAATTGATTTTTGTCACATTAAGATTTTAGAACAGCTTCTTCTGGAAGTTGGTGCAGCTACAAAGCATAATAAAAAATATGATGGGTTCATAGCGGCATGCTAAACTCACTGTAAATTTCCGGTCTCCAAAGAGCCTGGGAAAGTATTATTGATGAGATTGTGAGACTTATCTGGAGTCATCTTTCTTGATGATTTAATATTGACAACTCAACTTAATAAAACGTAACTTGGGATAGGAAGAGGAGCGTTATAATAGCCTGATGACCTTCATTATATTTTGCTTCCTGATTAGATAATGAATATTAGGTACATTAAACAACTACAGAGCTAAGATTAAGAAAGTTCTAGGCATCAAGGGAGGGTCAGGTTCATCAATTCACAGCTCGAGGGGCAATATTGAAAAGAAGTTCCTAGCAATAGTTCTATTGAGTTTCTCATTGGGCTGGCATCTTTTCTGATACCAACTTCATTTTTCATATTATCGGAAGGTAGCATAGAGTACTAGAGAGAAAAACATAATTTTGGTGGGGCTGATATTGTTTGGAACCTGTAACCCACTAGTGCTGTGATATTGGGCATGTCAGTGATTTCTTCAAATCTCAAATTTCTGCATCCACAGCACCGGGGCAGCACTCTTGCTCCCCCTCCAGTGAGCATGTAGAATTGCACAGATGAGAGCTGTGTGCACGTATCTTGTCTTCTTTTTAACTTTCCTGTCCATGTCACCCTTTCCTTCTCATTTCCTCCTTGTTTATCCTGTTCAGTATGGAGTCATGTAAATTCTCTTACTGCCTTATTGGAACAGGTAGGACATACAGTGAATACACATAAAAACACCATTGAGAGTTCTCCTCAAGGGTAATTTGAGAAGCAAAGCAGATACTGCATTTAAAACTGTGCATCCCATATCAACACATTATTATTTCCACTTTAGTTATGGGAGAGTCTGACTTTTATAAATATCCAATTACTATATATTTAGTACAGCTATTTAGGGAACACAAAAGCACATCAGCCTCTATTATGCTTTGAATCACTTTTATTAAGGATCAAGTTAATTGCCCCCATGCTTATTCCTTATTTCCCCATAAAAAAACCAACCTTCTTACCAGAAAAGTCTGTTGAAAGGCAAGACACCATTCAAAACATACCATGTGGGAATAGATAAAAAAATATTTTTTCTTTTCCTCTGCAAGCTTTGTTAAACAAATGTGTGAATTCACTGTTGATGTTACAATAGCAACATCAAATGATTTACTCATTAATATTAACCCTGTGGTGGAGGAACACTTTCTGGTCTTTCCCACATAAGCTGTTCTCACGGGAAATCTGATTTACTTACTTGTACATACAAATTCTAGAACTGAAGTTGCATCTTCATGGCTTTTGTCCATTGTTCCCACTTAGTGAGATCTTGCTGAATCTGGAACTTTCATCTCCTGTACTAGCTGGTGCTTTCTTTTTTTTTTTCATCGAGCTCATGCCCTTTTCTTTAATCTAGAACTATGATCCTTAGTCTAGGTGAATGTCCCTGATGAATGTCATAGGCACCCTCAGCCTTCTTTTTCAGCGCAGTTGTAATCCTTTCCTCAGTGCCTGTCTTTGCTTCCATACTACAGTATCAGGCTCACGTGATATGGGCCACATCTGTGTATTTCCCAGTGGATGCTCTGGGTCTGTCACTGTGGCTGATACACAGTAGGGAGTCAATAAATACTAGTTAAAATGATCAGATTAGTTTGAATCTACTTTCTTAAAGGTAAAAGGCTCTACCTGGCTCTGAAGATCCTTCTTTACTTTAGGAACAACAAAATAACCCACTTACTTCCTGCCAAGATTCCCATACTTGGCAATCTTTTCTGTAGGAGAGAAGAGAGCTCTTATCATTGCTTTCCATATTCTAAACAACACTTTTCACTACTCAAGACAGTGCAAGACATATGCAAACTTTTTTAAAAAATGTAATAGTATCAGACTCTTAGCAAATATTTATCAGCTTTTGGACACTGGAGCTGGTTATGATCTGAATTTTAGTTTTCTCATCTTTAAAATGGGGCTAATGACAGGGTACAGCTCACAGGCTGGTCCTGGTAAGTGCATGGAAAGCATTTGGTGGAGCACCTGGATGCAGCCGGAGGAGGAGGAGATAGACCGGAAACCGCTCTCCCCATTCATTTGTTTATTCAATAAATACCTGAAGTGCGAGTGAGTAGGAGGGAGACCAAATTCCCCCTCCATGCTTTTCCCTCACAAGCCTTCATGTTTTCCTGGATTTGAATTTCTAGCCTCAGCTAATCAGAACGAAGCAGCTGGCTGTCATGCCCAATCTAAGACTTGCGGCTGCCCCGAGCCACCTCCAGAGTGCGGAAACCTGAGAGCACTTTATCATCATAGCAGCTGATGCTCCACCTGCAGAAAGCAGCGCCTTCTTGACCTCACGCATGCCACAGCACTG
The DNA here is from genome assembly GCA_004026545.1 of Mormoops blainvillei. NCBI lineage: Eukaryota > Metazoa > Chordata > Mammalia > Chiroptera > Mormoopidae > Mormoops > Mormoops blainvillei. Next base: position 33,508 of record PVJD01004458.1, on the reverse strand, counting down.
CCGTAGAGATCTTAATGAAATCAAGGTGATGAAGCACTTCAATTTTCTTAAAGAGGGATAAGGCAGCTATGTCATTTTTATTGGTCCAAATATGAAGGTACTTTAAATGAGCATTCTAGCTTCTGAAATGAGCTACTTAACTTTATCTGGTTGACATTATCTAGTATGTGCTAGTCTACAATTAGAAATAGAGCTGTTTTGCAGGATTCTCCCCCAGGTAAATTTGCACAATATACCTATCTAACTTCCATTTTTCAGAAAACACAAATCATCCAAATAAATAATGGCTTATCTTTTTAGTAGAGTACTATGCAGCCATTAAAATGGTATTCTAAAAAACAATCGACTGACATAAAAATAATCATATATAGTTACTTATTAAAGTGGAAAAAACATATTTAATTATATGCCATTTGTTCTCTAATTATTTATTTATATAATCATGTGGGATCAAAAATTTAATACAAGGATAATGATAACAACAAGAACAACAAAAAAGAGAAGCTAAAACATAATTTGAGTTTATTACATGCCAGAGTAGTATGTTTTAAATTATTTTCTATTATTTATGCTATTACAGTTGTCCCCATTTTCCCCCCTTATATACTGTTTCTTTAAATTAATGTTTGTGTTTGGTGGAAATATCCTCATTTAAGTCTCATTAAAGCACATTTATGGTTGCTATTCTTACTACCACCCATCGTACAGATGAGCAAATGTGAGCTCAGAGTTGTTTTTTGCTTCCATTTTAAATCAAGTATGTATCAGAGTGAGGTTGTTTTCATGTCAGAGCCAAAGTTACCAAAATAGCAAATAATGCAATAGGAATAACCATCAACATAAGATAAAGTTAATAAACGATGGTACATCCTTGCAATGGAATAGTCTGATGCCCCTGGTCACGGTGGCGCAGAAGATGCCACTTCCAGTATAGCAGGGTAGCAGCCTATGTGACCAACCCTTTTGCCGTAACAGCCTTAAACTCTTGACAAATATGAATAACTACCTGGAACACCTGGAGAGTAAAATAAAGCAGGAAGGAACTGGAGGGGAGTGAACACTTTGGCACTGGTTGAGTTTTTATGTCTCTCAGTCTGGGGTAGAACCACCAATCAGACTTTTAGGGGGGCAACTAAAAGTCTGATGGAAAACCCACAGTGTTGGTGGCTTACAGAACAAAGGACAAGGGTCAGTACGGCAAGTGCCATTGGATATTAAATGGGGAAAACTCAGGCAGAGAGTCCCCATTTCGTGTATAAACTCTTGTTAAAAAACTCCGATTCTTCCCAAAACTGCTGACACGGACCCCCGAACTGGGCATGAACGGGTAATCTCCCAGCATCAGTGTTGGACCTGCCCCTTGTCACAGGAAAGCTAGAGTACATGGGTTTGAGTTTAGCCAAGCTAAAAACAAAACAGAGTAAACAAACAAAGTGTTTTTTTGTAGAAACCGAACAGAATCTGGAGTTTCTACATCATATATTTCATAATGTTCAAAATACAAACCAAGATTTGATTGGCACTGAATAAAAGCAGCAGGAAAATATGAACTATTCTCACAAGAAAAGGCAATTGGAGGAAACCAACCCAAAAGGGCACCTTGATTTTCGAATTAGCAGTCAATGGTTTAAAAGCTAAGCTAAGATCAAGAACCTAAAAGAAAATAAGCTTAGAATAATGGAATGACAGGAAATCTTAGTACAGAAATAAAAACAATAAAAATGAATCAAATAGGGATTCTAGAACTAAAAGATAAAATATATGAAACAAAATATTTGCTGGTTGATCTTAGCACCAAAATGAAGATGAAAAAAGAAAGTCAGTCGACCTGAAGATAAATCAATAGAAATAATTCAACATCAAGAAAATAGAAAAAAAAAAAAGGAACAGATCTTTTCAGAGGCCTGTGGGACAATATCAAAAGGTCTAACGTGGGCAATTTTGCACCACAGACTGGGCAATAAGATGTTTGAAGAAATAGCAGCTGAAGGTTTCTCAGATATGGTTATACATGTAAATTTATGGAATCAAAAGCTCATCAAATCCAAAGGAATCTAAATATAAAGAGAACTACATGCAGATCTATCATAGTCAAACTCCTGAAAATTCAAGATAATGAGAAAACTTTTACAGTAGCTAGAAACACACATGCATGACCTGTATTTTATTTATAAAAATTAAGTCTATATGGGTCAAAGACCTAAGCGTAAAAATTAAAGTTGTACAACTTATGGAGGAAAACTTGAGAGAACATCCCCTCTATGGTGGTATAGACACAGATTCCTTAGACTAGACACAGACAAACACCAAAACCAGACTCTGTATGAGTCTTAAAAACTTCTGGTCATAGAAAAAATATCATTAAGAAAAAGAATAGTCAAGACATACACTGGACTGAAATATTTGCAAAATCTATACCAGATAAGGGACTGGTACCCAGGATATATAACAAACTCCTATAAGTCAATGACAGAAAGACAAAAATAAAAAATGGGTAAAATATTTGAAAAGTCCACAAAGGAAGACATATGAATGGTCAAAAGCACATGAGTCATTAGAGCAACACAAATTAAATACACAATGATATGCTGCTACCTGCCCAGAAGAATGATTAAGGTTAAAAAGATCACCAGGACCAAATGTGTGTGAAAATGTGCAGTAACTGCCATTTCCATGCCTTGCTGGGGAGTGAAACAATGACTCTGGACAAAGGATTGACAGTTTCTTATAATACTCAGTGTTAATCTACCCAGGAGGCAGCAATTTTACTCCTAGGTGTTTACTCAAGGGAAATGAAAACATATGTCCATACATAGACTTGTACCCGAATGATTGTTTTTGGCAGTTTATTCGCGATTGCTGAGAACTGGAACCAACCTATGCATCCATCAACAGAAGAATGGATTAGAAAGTGTGACACATTTAGGTAATAGAGTATTGCTCAGTAATAAAGGGGAATAAACTACTGATACATGCAATAACATGGGTGAACCTCAAAAACCTTATGCTGAATGAAAGAAGTCAAATAAAAAATATATACATACCATATGATTTCATTTATATATAATTCTAGAACAGACAATACTAACCTGTGATGGGAGAAATCAAAATGTTGGTGGCTAGGGGATGAGGCAGATAGTGACTGGGAATGGTTGGAGGGACCTTTCTGGGATGATGGAGATGGCTTCTACCTTGATGGGAGTTTGAGTTGCACAACTGTATGAATTTTTCAGAATGCGGATATTACACATAAGATTCGTGGATGTCATAGTATCATAGTACATGAATTCTACCTTAAAAAGAAAATAACCATAAGCAAATACTGAACTCTAATTATTAATGTGCATGCAGGAGTATATTTGTCACTTACTTTGAAATGCACAGAAAGTAAGACAGATTGATGGAAGAAATATGGAGAGATGAACTGACATGTGATAAAACAAGTAAGCTGTCCATTGCAGAACCTAGGTTAGGAGTCCATGGTTGTTCAGTATAAACTTCGTTCAGTTTTCGGTTTGAAAATGTTCATAATAAAATGTTGGAAAGAATGAAGGTTCAGAAGCTATTTTATGAAATGGAAGGATGAGCTTTCATAACGCTGTGAACACACCTGCATCCAGCCAGGGGGTCACCAGTCACGTAGGTGTAAGCATCCCTAACCCAGACAGGAAGCTGCAGAAGAATGGAGCATGGTGATGAATTTTGATGCGGACTCTCACAATACTTAGATGAAAGAATAAATGCTTTAGCCATTTCCTAGTTTTATATGGAACATTTGGGAAATTTTGCTCTATTATTTTCTTTTTGGAATATTATCAAACAATGCTCAAAACCTCTTTGCGCCAGAGGAAAAATGCCTGGTCACGCCATCATGCCGAGTCTGATGCTAGTATGGGCCACTTGGTTTCCTCATAGTTCTTCTTCTTTTTTTCCTTTCAGTTTTATACTCATCAGGCAGGTTGTCTGCAGTCAGCAGACCTGAGTCCTGGCTTGGCCACTTGTCAGCTTTCAGCCATTTTAACTACCTCCCCTAAAAATTTTAGGCCATTTTTTTCTTTCTTTCATGGTTTGGTAACGGAGCTACTTAAAGGCAAAATCTAGCTGTGCATCTGCATTGAGGGGATTTCTGCAGCAATTCTGCCCATGAATATGTTCAGTATCAAAAAGCTTTAACTGCTTTGACTTCTAAAATATACCTTCCATCTGCAAAGCTAATTCACGGATCTACAACTTTTGCCAGAAGCAGAGGGAATATCTGATCATAAATGAGAAGAGAAAGCGGTCCCAAATAAGATTAATATGCTTCTATTGGAAAATTCAGAAAATCCCACATATAGCTTTTCCTTGCAATCATTTTGCAGGAGCCCCTTGTGTAATTCAGTAGAGATAGCGATGAAGGCCGCCTCACTGAGATCATCAAAGGTAATCCGAACCCGAGCATCCTGAGAGTGCAGCAACATAACAAGGCCTGCACCTTACGCAATGCTCAGAAACCACAGTCCCGTCCCCTTTGCATCCACAGCCATTTTACTGGACTCTGCCTGGGCCATTCTAGTTCAAGAATGGTGTCATTCATCTCAAGGCTAAGACAAGTGAAATCAAGTTCTTTGGATGAAACGTAACTTTAATGCTAAGATAGAGACCTCAGGTGGTAAAGCTCGGGCAGGCCATTGTCTGTCACAAGTTGATCTTTGCAGGTTTATGTAATCTTTTTCCTTGGGGTCCCCCTGAAGCAGACCCTGAGGCAAGGGCTTGGATGAAAGTCTTTTATTTGGGAAGTGATGCCAGGAAGCACAGAGAGGGAGAGAGGGAGTGAGGCAGGGCAGGGAGACAAGCACATACAGGACTCATGAATGGACAGGTTATCGTAGTGGAACTAAATCTCACTGAGACCCTTTGAGATACAGTGGAGAATGTGCCCCAGGGTTGCCCACAAAGGGAAAGCATGATGGAGAATTAATCCGCAGAGCTTACCCTGTACTGGTTGAGAGTCCCTGGGGTGTTCCCAACTCGGCAAGCTATCAGGTGAGGGGCAGACACAGGTCCTGGAGGCAGGAGGCTGCCATGCTAAGAGGTTGCCGGCAGACTCAGAGGGGAGTCTAGGATAAGGGTGGGACACCAACAGGACAGGCAACAGTCTCTTCTCTGCTCTTTGTCTGATTTAGTGTTTTCCAGACAGTACATAATGTCTGGAATCGGCAGATCTTGATTTGATTATTGACCTATAACTGAATATTGATATCACTGAATACTGACTTATCAGCTATACACTTAAGCTTTTGACATCAGTTTCATCATCTGTGATAATAGCATCTAATGAAGATGAAGTGAGGTGACGGCTGTGTGGGAGGGCTCCGCTGACTCCTGCAAGCAGAAATCAGTCAATAATATGTAGTTGTTATATTGTACTACATATTATATGTATAGTAGTTTATATATACACACATTATGTTATAGTATAGTGCATATATCATAGCACATTATATTATGTTGTTATATTAACCATTTTGTATTAACTGTTTATATTTTGAAATTATTATGGGAGGCACAATATTAGGGTAATTGATACAGGGTCCTTTTGTAACCAGGCAGGCCCCGTTTTTCTCTTCTTCCCTAAGATCAATGTATTCTCTTTACATGAATAAAATCTTCAATAGGGGACTCTGGAAGCAGCTTCTTTAAACCCACCTGGTGTGTTCCCAGGAAAACTTTAGGGAGGGCCAACAAGGAGGGGGATATGGGGAATTCTTATCACCATGTGGGTGACTGCATGCCTAACTTTCATTATAGTTATTAAATACTGGCTCCTAATTAAATACACAGAACAAGTCAACATTTCAGTGCTCTGTGTGGTAACAAAGGTAGGTAATATAGTATAGAAATAGAGAAAGATCACACACGCGCACACACATATGCACACACGAGAAAAAACCCAGTCACCAGCACGGAGCATCCTGGGTTCCACCATGAGCTCTGTTTCTGCCCAGCACTATGATTTAATTTAAGCTCTAGAACCAGACGACTTTGTACTCAATACTCAGCTTCACAATTGCTATCTGTGCAAGCCTGGCTGAGTTACTTAACCTCTCAGCTTGCATTTCCTTGTCTGTTTTATGAGGATAACAACACGAATCCACAGGGAAGTGATGAATGGATGAACTGCTGCAAGTGAGGGGACTAGCACAGCACCCGACACACAAGCATGCAGCACATCTAAGTATTCTTACCATTTGAAAGGTGTTTCTTTCAGATCCTAGAACATGAAACTGCTCCCTGAAATGCCACACCATCTTAAAATAACTATTTCATCCTTATGTACAGAAAAGCAGAATTTTAGAGCCCACGGAAATTTTCGAAATCCTCCAGGGCGATTTTTCACTAACTTTTCTCTGACCCAGGGGACCTTGTTACAAAGCAGATTCAGATTCATAGGTGAGGCCCCAGGGGCCGCATTTCTGACAATGGTAGCAATGCTGCTGGTCTGCAGATCCTGCTTTGAGAAGACTGATGTCCTCTGATACCTGTGAATACCTGTGTATACCTATGAATCCAGAATACCTATGTTGAGTAGTGTGAGACCAGCCTGTTCATATCTAGGTTTTGGGTTTTCTGACACCAAGTTTGTGGTCCCGTTGACACCTGAATACAAATATTGTTCAGCTTCTGAGAGGAAATTCCTCCCAGCTGGCTGCAAAGGGGAAAGGTGTTCCTATTGATTTTTCCATAGGAAGGGGGACTCAATGATGAGTTAGTCTTCAGGAAGAACTATTGTGTTCTCAGTCTGAAAGATGGGATTGTACTGAGAAGCACATGGCAAACACCTGTAGCATTTCTAGTATTAAGCACATTAGCAACCTAGTCATTGTCAATGGGCTGATTCAGTTATTACAAACCTTTTAAGTACCTTTGCAACACCTTGAACATGTGAATCTTGTTTTCAACTGTACATTTTATGAACTATGAATACAGATCAAGTATTTCTAATGAAGATATAGTATCCAATTGAGATGTATTAGAAGTAAAAACACGTGTAAAAACACATGCAGGATTTTAAAAACTAAGTACAAAAATGGTATGTAAATCGATAATTTTTATTTGGATTACAAATTGAAATGATCATATTTGCATATATTGGGTTAAGTAAAATATATTATTCAGTTAGTTTTGCATATTTCTTTCCCCTTTTAAATGTTGATATAAAAAGTTAAAATTGTATATATGGTTTAAATTATATTTCCATTAAACATTGGTTTAAATAGATATATGGATAGATGAGCATATAGATAGAAGAACAGAATCAACCCTATGTATTTAATTTATTCTCTCATGCATACCTATTACATCAAGTTGATTATAATATATATATTCACCTATCCATTATATGTATTTAAAAATATTTGTTAAAACATAGAACATGGTTAAGTTTCTCCCACATATTGTCACATTAAAGTTGCTTTTCTGTGTTTATGATGACACAGCCCCCCTCTAGGATGTGCCCCTTAGGGGTTCAGCGAGAGCAGTGAGTGCCCTCCTCCCCTCAGAGAGCAGAGGGCCTGGCATCTTGGCTGAGGCTTGGAGCAGCCTCAGAGAAGAGCCGCATGGAGGCACAGGTTTATAATTTATACCACTTAACACAGAAGCTTTGGGCAAGACATTTAACCTTCTTGGTTTCCAGTCTCCTTTCCAAGAAAAGGGGACTATGAGGGCACACACCTCCCCACGTTGTGTGGAGACTAAGTGGCAAGTTGCTTGCAGAGGGCTTCATGTGTCTCCTGGCACAGACCAAACACTCAGTCCTCCCAGGCTATGTTGTGGTAGAGACTTCCAATGCTCCTGTATAGTCAGGTCCCCTCTCTTCTGAGCATGTGAGAAGTTACACTTTCCTGTTCCCTTTGCAATCGGATGGGGCCATGTCACTATTATGGTCAGTGGGTTATAGCAAGGAGTGGGGTCTGTCAATTTCAGGACACAGTGTTGGCTTGTAAATGCAGGATCTGGAGTGTCTTCCTTTGCCGTGGAGAACGCACAGGTACCATGTTAAGACTGTGCTGTCATGACATTGTGGGGCATGACTTCCTGGGACGCAATGTCTTTCTACCCAACATGGGTTTATAGCATGAGCAATAAATAAAGTTTTGCTGTTTATGCCATTAATGTGTCTAGGGCTGTTTATTACTGCAGCAAAACTCCACCCAATCTGATTCACATCCTGTTGCCTAAAGCATCTCTTTGCCGAACTTGGTCTTCTGATTTGGATTTATAAGGCATAGCTCCTGATGCACAGCATCTCACAGATAACTACACATATTTTGGCCATTCCCGCCTGAGTAATTGCAGGTCAGTTACCTGGGGTGTCTCACCTTCATCCAATCCTACCAACCTTCTCCTGAACCAAGTTACTAACAAGGCTTTTGATTATTTGTTTATTTTGAAAAAGTGGATTATATGTCATATTTGCTTTCCTAAAATAACTTCTTCTAAAACAGCTTTTACAGCAGATACTTTTTGAAATACTGCACCAAGTCTATTAAAAAGAATGTAAACTACAGATCATAAAAATGTCAACAATGAAACACTCATTTCTGTGCAAGTTGTGAAATAAAATCAATATATGTTAACTAATTCTTTAAGAACACAGGAAGATAAAGGGAAATTTCAATGTTTGCTTTTGTTACTATTTAACCCAAATTCATGGATCCATATTTCCTTATAACTAGAAAGGACCCCAAAGGTCATTATGTACAACACCCTCAAACTGTATCAAATGCATAGTACTTCATGTACATATATTTATAAGGACAGATATCACATGTATTTCCAATAATACATTTTTTAAACGGTAGTCAATGATTTTACAGTTTTCCAGAAGCTAGGAAAGCTGAAATTTATTGCTGCAAGAGCAGAATTTCTTAATAAGCGTGCCAAGAAGAAAGAGGATTCCAGAGCAGTTAGTGTGGTATTTCAGGCGAAAACAATTTTTCCAACTAGAGAGGCATTAAGTTCCTTGAGTAAAAAGAGAAATTGTCCTTAAAGATTTGGGGAATTTTTCAAGCACCATTGGTCCAGTTTTTCCTTCTTTTCTTATTTTTATTTCCTTATCTAGTTCTTGTCCACCTCACCTGTATCTCAAGAGAAAAAGACCAAGAGCCCAGTGTGTTCACATTGAAGTCTCAGGAGACACTTGGCCGAGGCCCTGTGCATAGAGACCAAGATGGCCACTGGATCTGTGGTCAGAGTGAGCATCTGGGAAGAGTTGGTAAGGATTAGGATGGCCCCAAGTCAGCAGTGCTGGAGGAAGCAGTGATGGTGTTTCTGAGAGGCAGGCTAGCTTAGTGGTGGAGACTTCCTTGGTTTGAATCCTGGCTCTGCACTTCCTAGAGAGGTGACCTTGATCAGTGAGTTAACCTCCTCATGCCTCAGTTTCTCATCTTCAAAATAAGGATAATAATAAAGGTCTCTACCCTAGAGAGTTGCTTTGTCGATTAAAGGTGCTAATACATGTAAAGCACATAAAAAAATACTGAGAGCATACTAGGCACTGTATCTACAGGTGTTCCTTTAAAAGAATATGTTGTAAAGTGATGTATTCATATTTACGAATGGGATTTATTAATCAGAAATCTGAAACCCAGCTTCGGCTTCACAGTTCCATTAGAGAGCCACATGGCAAACCGAGGCCAGCGTTGCATCCTGATGAATACAAGCGGCCTTACCTGAAAGAGATCGAGCCTCCTGACCACCCCTCCAATGGAAGAAGCACAGTAATATAAATAACTCAAGATCTAAAATTATGAAATCATTTCATTTAATATTTTACAGGATCATTAAAAAATATGCATTTGGGATTCTGAGGATTGACCTTAAAATAATGCAGTTATTGCTCCTTATTCTTGAGTTACTTGGATGCTGAATTGGGGAGCATGGGAAATAGACAACTTTTGCCCTCAGTCCCAATCCTTATCAATGGTTGTAGTGAAAACATTCACACCAGAGGGTGGTGATCATGTGTCACAATGCAAAAGACCATATTTCCTTTGTGAAGTTTAGACACTGGACAGAAATTTAAGAACCAGGAAACGGGGGTGGATAAGGCTGAAAAAAAAAAAAAAAGAAGATGGAAACAAGCCATGCCCTCAATGAGCTTGCAGTCTTCAAATAAAATAGTGAAGCTGCAAAGATGTAAAATGTTCCAACCCATCCTTCCCAACTCCCTGCTTAATTATTCTTGTAGAGCTATGGATATATTGAAATAATAGCATTAAAGACAAAGAATATGGGAGATAGTCTGTGTTCAGTGACAGCAAAGGCTCATGGGCCAGTCATGAGTACTGCCAGGTAGCTAGTTCAGAAGACTGAGCCTTAAAGAGGCTGGCTGAAACAAAAAAGGAGTATTTAATGTGAGAATTCTACTTCTTCACATTTTTGGTTTAGTTGACCCATATTTGGCAGATTCTGAATGACACTGTGTGAGAGCATAGCATGTTCCTATGAGACTGAGCTTTGGCATTGCAGAGCCTTGAAGTGACACTGAGTCTGTTAAGTTTTCATCAATAAGCCTATGAAGTGGGGGTGAATATTATTATGGCGATGTTGTAAGGCTTTTTAGAGACTTAGATGACTAAGTTAGAGAATGCCTATGGAATGAACAGGACAATGTCTGGCATTTAGAAAATGTGTAAACATATTATCATCCCATTGGAAGCTGGCATCTGCTATGATTCAAGCCACAAGGCCTGACCACGGGCCCCTTTCTCTCATCAACGATCTGCGCTGTATATTTTGACCGGGGCTGTCATTTTGCTAAGACCTACTTGTATCTTCTGTAGAACGGCAGTGATACCCCTTCAAGAGAGTAACTGAGAAGATTTAATGAAATGATTGACTGACCATGTTCTGAGAGTCCTAGAGTATCAGACAAGGGTTTCCTAGGCCTAGGCCGTGAACATTTATGTTACGTCCTTCTTCAAGATTTTGGTTTGAGCAAGTGGTAGAATGGAAGAAGGAAGACATGTAAGGCTGGAGACATTTCAATACATAGAGGTGAGGGAGAGGAGAAGGAAGAAGGAAGGCAGGTTGAGGAGCACTGGCCAGGGAGGAGGAGGAAGAACTAAGACAGGTTACTGTTTTGCCTTTTCTTTTTTCATTAAAACACCTTTCTTTGTCCTGTTGCATTTCAACATCATCCTAACATATTTATGGTTCCCTTGACTATAATAAATCACTAGCAGTAAAATATTATAGGATGTACATTTTTATCTCTAAAGCTAAATATTCAATAAGGCCCTTGAATCATTAATCTTAGTTTATCTAAGTTGTAAAACACTAAAACTTCGAAATAGTACAGAAAATGATAGTACTTTGTAGGATATTTGTTATCACTTATTAAGTATCGACTTTGTCTCAAACAGTATGTTCATCTCTTTACATGTTTGGTGTCAATTTATCCTTGACACAACTGAATTTGGAAGGTTCCCATTTTACGGATGTGGAAACTGAGGCTCAAAGGGATACAGTGATTTCCCCAAGTTCTCAATGGTAGTAATCTAGGGAGTAGGATTTTCTCACTTCTAAACTCATGTTCTTAACCACTGTCCTACATAGCCTCTCTACAAACTGATCGAGGTTACTGAGGGACATACTGAGTTGTCTTCTGTTGCCCTAAGATTTGGCAGGAAGACAATTAAGGCCGCTTTTGCGGGGGGAAACCTGTAAATCAACATATAAGGAATGAGAACATAGACAGGTGTGGCAAAGCTGAAAGGGTTCCTACGGAAGTGGAACTCAGCTGTCTGTTTGAAGCTGTTTGTACATTTAAAGAATGAGCCAGGACTAAAGGGATTAGTCACCAGTGGAAGCTTAGAAGTAAGAAGCCTCACAGAGGCACTGTTGGCAGGGCCCCTGCTGGAGGCAGGAAGAGCTGCTGAGGCAAAGACCCCAGCCTTCAGAGGACGAAGGCAGTCTGAACCCACCAGTGGAGCTGGGCCTTCAAACATTCACTCTAACCACATTTCACGCTCACTAAGCCGTCTTCTGATTATGATTTGCTTTTGCACGAAGGGTGGAGCAGAAGCAGAAAATGTGCTGACCATGTGGACTCTGAGTATCCGGTCTCTTGGGCAGTAATATCGCTGTGTAATGTAACAGATCCACTCCACGCAGAAGCTGCTGATCATGTGGACTCTGTATCTCAGTGCCTGTGACCATCACTCCTATTTTTAAATTAATAGATTGGCTTCATATAGGAAGAAAAAAGTGCTGATCGCACTGGCCTGGAGTGTTCCGGTTCTTGTCACACTCATTCCCCTCTGCAAATTAATCAGCTGGCATTCAGGTTTTGTAATCCCTTTTGTAAATATCAGCTCTAAGAAGCAAAGCCCTTTAGGTTGACAGTATCAAGAGGTCCTTGGTTAGAAGGCCTCCCAGCCTAGTTGGGTGACTCTCTTGCCCCCGTTTGCCCAGGACTATCCCGGTTTTAGCACTAAAAATTCCACAGCTTGGGAACCCCCACTACCCCTGGAAAACCAGAACGGATTGCCGGCTGTCTTAGTTTTTACAACTGAAAGTTTCAGATCTCGGGAAGCCCCTGAACCAGGCAAACTGGGGTGGTTGATTGCCCTCTAGCCTAACCACCTGGTAAGAAAAACCCAACATCACCATGTTGAGAAAAAGCCAGAGTGCTTCAGAAAGCACCTGTATGTGCCAAAGTCAAGTTTCATATCTAGTTTTAGAAGGACCTGTAAGCTGTTACTGTCTTATGGCTTCTGGATATTGCACCACAATATAATCCATGAGTATTTTATTTTAGAGCTCTTACTCAAGATATTTTACCGGAGGCAAGCTTTACACTAATATACAGGACTTAAGATAATTGTTTTATTCTTGGACCACATACAAAATGCTGTACCTTCCTGGCTGAAGACAGTCCAGGTTCTCAATTTTAGATCCCAAAGCCATTTGCCAGTTGCTACATGGTGCTGCAATATTTGCTGTTGTGCCCTTTCCTCCAGCACCCAAAGGGAGTAGGAACAGAGTACATTTGAGAGACAGAAAAACATCCAAAGAATGACCACCCACAATTAGTTTTCATTCTCCATTCCTTCCCATTAGCAGCGATCCTGTGTTAACTTCCCTGTCCCACCTCACTTATCTTTAGAGTTCAACCTAGCTGGCCACACTCACTTCTCCAGGCTTTTCTTACCTCCACAACACTTCTCTTTCCTGGTTGTTCTTCTACTTCAACGCTTTCTCTACACCCAACATATAAATGCTGGGATCTGTCCAGGCTAACTTCCAGGATCTCTTCTCTTTATAAAGCCACACTGCCCAATATATAGCCATCAGCCACATGTGACAATTGAGCAATAAAAATCTAGCTAGTCTGACCTGACTACACCACACTAGATTTCTAAAACTTAGTACGGGGAAAGTAAGATAAGATACTGTTTTTCTATTGATTAAATAATGGAATGATAACTATACAATCCATTGGGTTACAGAAGGTATTAAAATTAATTTATCTGTTTCTTCTGACTTTTTAAATGCAACTACCAGAAAATGTAAATTTCTGCATGTGGCTTATGTTATGTTTCCATTGGGCGATGCTGCTAGGAAGCCTCCTCCTCTGGGACCTAAATAACCCTCACAGACCTTTTGATTGATAAACCTAAAGCATGTATTTCTGGCTCTAAATGCAAGACTTGCATATCCATCTGACTTTTTAAAAAATGTATCTCCACTTGGACATCTCACAAACTTTTCATACTTGGTTTGTTTGAATCTTGATTATCTCCCCTTAACTTGCCTCTCTTTAATTTATCTTACTGTTCCCTAGACTCTCCCCCCAAAAGATGCTACAAAACTGATTCTGAAGATGGAGTGAGGTACTTTGAACAGCCTTTAGAATCGGGAAAATGCACGGAATGGATTTTCCCTTCGAGACTCCAAATAAAACCGGCTTTGCTTACACCTTGGTTTTAGCCTTGTCAGAGTCATTTTGGACTTCTGCCTTTAAAACGGTAAGAGAATGAATTTGTGTTGTTTTAAGCTACTATGTTTGTGATAAAATTTTTATAGCAGTAATAGGAAACCAATAAAAATAAAAGTACAACCCTTGTCCAACTGCCCCAAGACAGTCATTATCAAATCCTGTCATATCTACCTCTGATTATATTTTAAGCCAATCCATTTCTCCCTATCTCCATTGCTATACAACATTAGGCCGCGTTTACTGTATCAACGACATAACTAGTCTTTCCTTTGAATGGGTTAAAAATGGCTGCGAAGTCTTTGTCAGTCTTCCTATCAAGAGGTGGGGTCTATTTCTCTTCTCCTTAAATTGGAGAATAACCACGAGCGGCCTTGACCAACAGAACACAGTGGAAGTGATTGTGTGTAACTTCCAGGGCTGGGCCTTAAGAGAGATTTAGCTTCTGCTTTCACATGCGTGGACGGCTCTCCTTGGAAGCCAACCACTGAGTAAGTCCTGATTAGCTCTGAGGAAGCCCAACGGAGCATAGGGAAAGAGGCTACATGAAGGAGCACCAAGGTGCCGGATTTATGAGTGAAGGTGTCATGGATCTTCCAGCCTAGCCAACGAGCGAAAGGCCCAGCCATATCTAGCTAAACTTTGCCTGAGTTCTTGACCCATAGAAACATGACCAAATAGAATGATTGTCATTTTAAGTCTCTAAGTTGGGGTAGTTTGTTACACAGTGTTAGATACCTGGAACCCTTCTTTCCCACTCATGTGACTGTTCTACCCCACCTGACATGGCACATACCAGCCGATGTGGTCATTTTACAGTTATTTTGACGGTCACTCCCTCGCTTCCCGCTGCACTTAGAGGAAACCTGAACCTCCATCCTTTGTCACTCTTCCCATTGCTCCCTGGAGCCCAGCCAGCAGACATCACATACATCATTGGATATTTATGGTCTAACAGCTATTCAATTAGAAATGCACTTATGAATTCGATTTCTCTTTCTGCAGCACAGACTATGTGCTGACACTGAGCTAAGTGCTAAGGACACAGTGGGAACAAGAGGCACAGGAGATGGACACAAAGCAAGAAAAGAAACAGTGCTTTTAAACACCACATACTATCACAAATGCTGTAACTGAAAGCATGGCTGTGCGCACACACACACTGCTGTGATAAGGTGCGCCCGCTTTAAGAAAGGTGATAGGGCAGGCTTCTCTGAGCAGGTGATAACCAGGCCTTGACACGTCTGATGAAAGGGAAAGAGGCCCCACGTCATTACTGCTCGGCCAGGCTCTGCGGTTCCAGGCGCAAAGCCCAGAACCAACGCCTAGGACAGGTCACTCGACTCCCCCGCCTTCTAGAGTCTCGGCCATCCTGACTCTGTTCACTTCACTAACATACCTTCTTCATCTTCCCCTCCTCCAGGTACTGCCTGCCCGCACAGAGTCACGATCTCTAGCCACACACTCTGGTCCCCACAACCTTCTTAGAGGGCCCCTCTCTCAGGTAGTCGTCTCCTGGACTGTTGCACCAGCTCAGGGCCAGCATGAGCGTTAATACAAACATTGGCACACCCGAACTCCGGTGACCTTTCGATTCTGTTGGGCAGAGATTATTCACAATTACCATATTTAGCGGGTGAGATAGGGCTTCTTTATTTTTGCTCTATTCCTTTTATGTATTAATAAATACTACAATATAGGTTTTAACTAACTTTATAAGCAGAGGTCTCTGATTTCATTTAGTTGTGGTGGAAAAGGCAGCAGGAACTCATTAGCATCAACGTCACTTGGGGACAGTTTTGCAGTGGGTGCCCTGGACTCTCTAATGTCGGCCCCTTGGTACACAGAAGAGCATCTTCCCTAGCACAGCAATAGCGAGTGTGTAAGAGAGATTTTCAGCTGAGAAAGACACTGCATCACTCACCACCTGCATCTGTTCCTGTCAGACACTCATGCCACTGTATTCCAGGGCTGGCACAGGAAGAAGGTCACTGGGAAACCATTTTGCAACAAGGGTTTGCAAAAACCGTGATTCTGGGAGCTCACATGATATGATTTCAGGGACATGGAAAGCCCGCCCACTGGCGGCTTATGTGAGTCTCTGTCGTCCACCATTAGAGCCTCTTCCTGGATGCTTCTTAAAGTGTTCATGTCCACAGAAAGGCTGCACACTCTCAGAGACAGAAAATACACTAGACCAGGCAACTGGAAACTTGAGTTCTATTTCCACTTCTCCACTGTGCAATGTGACTTTGGACAAGATTCCCAGTGTCAGTGAAACCAAGACTAGGCTTCTCATGCGTAAAACTGAGAGACCAAGTGAATTCATCCACTTACCCTGGTATTTAATCTGCCCAAGAAGATTTATTGAGCACCCATTGTATGCCAGTCCCTCTGCCAGGAAGTGTAGGAATGACAATCATTAGCTTTTGAGGGTAATCACCTTGGTGGTAGGGACAGACTGCTCACAGGTGAGAGGAATGGCTGGTTATTAGGCAAGTGATCCATGGTTGGAACAGATTTCACAGGTGAAAATGAAAAGAAGCTATAGAGAGTCAACTCTGTGTGTGTGGCAGAGTAGAGGACAACAGTGTCCCAGCCAGAACCCATGGGGTCACAGCAGGCTGTGGCAAAGGAAGGAAGGAATAAGATAAGGCATTTTCATTACTTTATTATTTTACCCAAACTAATATGTGTTAATCCAGAGGCCCAAGGTAAGGACAGCACTTGCATGGGGTTTAGGAGTGCAGGCTCGGGACTCAGACCTAAGCCCAATGCTTCTTGGTAATTTCACTACTTACAAGTTATAAACTATTGGGCACATTACTTAACCTCTCCATAGCTCAGTTACCTCTTGTGCCTCTTCTGTGAATTAGATAATACCGTACAAGTTAATATAGGAAAAACACCTAGCAAGGTTCTTGGCTTAGAGTATGGGCTCAGAAAGTCACAAAGCCCTTCACATTCTTTTCCTCTATTTTCCCTCTTTCAAAGGTGTCCTGCAGTTCCTAATCCCAGTCGGGTTTTGTCATATATAAGAATGCTGGGATTTTAGGAGTTGGGATTCATATATTTGGTGACAGATCACTATTTTTCAGATAGATTAAATATCTGAATCAAAAGCCTAGCTTTCTCTAGCTTAGTCCACTGAAGTTGTGGAAAGAAAATGCAGCAGCTCCCTGTCGCTCATATTAAAGTGACTGTTTACCAACTTAAAGAACACTGGATAAGCCAGGGGCGATCAGCTTCTAGAGGAGGACTCGGGAATTTCTGGAGGGAGAATTTCAGCTCCTTTAGGTTCTGAAGGGTAAAAGTCTTGATTCAGAATGATGGCGAAATAAGGTCTGAGTGACTGAACTACCTGCTCCCTGCGCGAGGCTGGAGCAGCCTGTCTCCATGCTCTGCTGTACATGCAGAAAGGCAGCCCTCTCAGCCCGCTGTCCTCTGGCTCACTTGTCATGAAACAGCCTGGCTCAGACCACACTGGTGGTCAATCAATCCTGTGCCCACACTGCATGATGACATGTCTGAACAGTAGGAGCCCCCTGAAGCTGTAGCAGCCCTCCCGTGCCTGCCTGTGTCACATCCCCTCAGCCACCTCTGGTTTCAGTGGTAGCTGTGCTAGACAGTTCTTCATGAGCACAGACTCCCCTGGCTCTCCCAGGGCCCACCCTAAGCTCAGGTGACTACAACTTATTCTGCCTCACACTTTCTATGACAGGGAGGAACTTGTTCTGAATGTGAGGCGGTTGACATTCCCTGGGCAAACTCTCAGTCCATGAAGAACAAGGAGCCTGCGGATAGAGGCTCCAGCCCCTCCATTTCTCAGATGGATGGCCCTGGTATTCCACGGGGTTCTCCGAGGTACTGGTAGAATTGAAGAAATGAACCCTACAGTAGCAACCTCCATAGTATACGACTCGCCTGGCTTTTTCTCCTTCCCTGTCTCACTCTCCTCTTCCCCCACACTTCTGCTTCCTGGGACTACCTCCCAGATAAAGACCCAGCACTCAAGTCATTGTCTCAAGCTTTGCTTTCCGGGCAAGTGCACTCCAACCAGTAGTACCTCCATCTCTGAATGAGAATAGATTAACACGTAGCAAGAGGTGCTAGCAGGTAGGAGGAGGAGAGCAAACTGAAAAAAGAGAATATCCTTGCGAAGCTTTGTTAGAGTCCTAGAGAAAGATAATCTCTTCACCAGGCAGTTGCCCTGAGCCAGTGTGTATGAGCAGTAATTCTTTTCCTCTGACTGTACATTTGTTTTTGGGAACAGCCCTGATGGTAACTTAAAAACTTTCTAGTTTATAATGTGCTATATAAGACCCCATTTTTGGCTGTTCTTTCCTTCAGTTCCAATTCCATTTCTGCAGGAGACACTTAACCAAGAACATCATTACCATGGAAATTCATTATTATCTTCTCCCGACCTGGCCAGGGGAGCTCCAGACAGGAGGCTGGCTCCCGAGGTCCCGCCCTGTCCTCTGGGCGGTCAGGACCATCCGCCTGTGCATGCTGCCCACAGCTGGAATGCTGACAAGTGCATTTGCCAGAACAAAAGACACCCCTGTAATCTGTGAGGTCACAAGAACACATATATTGGGGAAAAAGGAAATAAATTATTAGACATCTACACTTAAAACACAAAAATGGCAAACCATCAGGAAAGGATAAAGATTTTACTACAATTATTTGGTCAGTGGCACCCATGAGAAACCCTACTAGAATTAAACAGAGACTCTGCTACATAAGCCTCTTTATTTGATGAGGGAAGAAAACCTAATTTTTCTATTCATTACATGTTAAAGATGAAAAAAAATCTTCAGAGGGCTCTGAGAAAGGGGAGTGGTTAAAGTCATACCTCAGACCTGACACAGCTCTTAACTGACAACATGCAACAAAGTAAATTTGTATTTAAGGCTAAAAAATATTATTTAATGGTTAATTAATGATTTAGTAATTTTGCATATTTAAGACAATAAAGATTTCCTGGACTTAAAAAGAAATTTTATTTATAAAGTAAAGTTACTTGTGAACCATAATAATCTAAGATGTACTTTAAAGTTATGTTATGATAATTGCCATACCCCATTTTAAGTCTCTAAAAATTAGGGATGCATCTTACAATTGATGTTAAGGAAGGACTGTGTTCAAATTTAAGTGGCAGCACTTTCTTTCTTTGTAGTATCCAAAATACAGGTATGCGGACTCACACTCTAGTCTGCTTCTGGAGTGGAAGGTGATTTTTATCCCTAGAGGTTTAAAATTAACATTGTCAAATCTCAAGAAGATTCTAGTCTAATAATCTTTGGTATTAATTGGAGTATTTACCCATTTATATCACTAGGTCCTCATGTGATTTTTCTATCCTCCACTTTACCTTAGCAAATCATCTCATTGAGAATAGATCCTGTTTGCATTATCCTAATACGCATGTGTCTTCTGATACACAGGGGAGAGACCATCTAAAACCGAGGGCACATGGAGGGTAGAAGAAGGAGAACTGGGACCTGTGACAACCGCTGAGCCCGTATATTGAGCTTATGCCTGTTTAGCTCCTACAATAAGTTACAGTTAAAACCAGAACTCCCTACCCTGAGCATTTTAACTATGAGTGCCCCATAAAGACAAGGTCTGTGGTCATTCTCTTTAATGGTTAATAGCACTTAGCACTTACTATGTGCCAGGCACAGTTCTAAGAGCCTCACGTGCATTATCTCATTCAAGTTTCATGTTAACTTTAGGTTAAAGTACTATTTTTATTTCCATTTCACAGATAGAAAAAGTTAAGTCTTAAAAGGGTAAAAAGACTCAGGACTTCTGGTCAAGACAGTGGCCTAGGTAAACATGGCTCACTCCTCGCACAGCCACATCTAAATCACAGCTAAAATATGGAGCAACCACCACTCAGAACCACAGGAAACTGAGTTGAATGGAAGTCTGACAACTATGAAATTAAGGAAATTACATCCATCCGGACTGGCTGGAGGGGAACAGATGCGGAACAGGCTGGTCCTACATCCACATGTGGGGGATAAAAAATTAGGGAGGGATATCTCGGGAGCGAGGAGTCCCAGCTCCAAACCATGCCCTCCAGCCTAGGGCTCCAGTGCCAGGAAGGTAAGTTCCCATAACTTCTGGCTGCAAAAACCAGTAAGGACTGAGTCAGTGGAAGCAACTCCTGGAGCCCCAAGCAGTTCCTCTTAAAGAACCCACACAGACTTAGACTCACTACCTCCGAGCTCCCGCACTGGGGTAGCAGCTTCAAAGGCATGAGTGGCCTACGCGGAGGAACTAAAGTGTCTGGCATCAAGGCAAGAGCTGGTGGACAGAGGAGTGAGCAGAGTCTATTGTCCCTTTTTTGAGCCCTCCCCCAACCGAGCCACAGAGCTGGTAGGCTGGTGCCATATCTGAGACTCCATCAACCTGGCTAACACTGTTTGCCCCATCCTGGAGATCCCCAGAGACTCCATCCCACTCAACTTATAGGCCGACCCAAGTGGATTTTCCATATGAATGGCTGGTCTTGGCTCATTCTTCACAACTTCCTAAATTCTCTCAAACAAGTAACAGTCAACCTCAATGAGTCCCTGGCCCCTGTACCTCTTACTAAGTGGCTATAGGCCTGGCACTAGCAGGAGCCAGCCTAGATTCACAGCTGGGCTTTGGCTAGGAATCTCCAAGCCCAGCACAAGTAGCAGCCATCTCAGATTGCTTTATAGCTCAGGCAGGTGGTTCCAGGCAAAACACAGGTGGGGGCTGACCTTGCTTGCACCACCTGGGAAACCCCACGACCTATGTACCCAGTGGACAGCTACAAACCATGTTGGAGCCCCACCACCCTGTACATACACAGCTGATCCTCCACGGAAGGTGGAGACTGGTGTTCAGTGGTCACCACTGGCCTGGGTAAATCCCTCCCATTGACCTACCAATAGCAATCAAGTCTCAACTACAAGAGGAGGGTTTACTCAGCACACACAAAGGGTACACCTCAAGTACCCAGCTTGGGTGATGAGGAGGCTGTGCCACTGGACCCAACAGGACACCTACTACATTAGGGCACACACCAAGACAGGGAGTCATAGCAGCTCTACCTAATACACAGAAACAACACAGGGAGGCTGCCAAAATGAGGAGACAAAGAAACATGGACCAAATGAAAGCACGTATCAAAACTCCTGAAAAAGAACTAAACAAAATGGAGATAAGCAATCTATCAGATGAGTTCAAAACACTAGTTATAAAGATGCTCAAGGAACTTAGTGAGGACCTCGGCAGCATAAAAAAGATCCAGGCAGAAATGAAGGATGAACTAATTAAAATAAAGAACAATTTACAAGGAAACAACAGTACAGTGGATGAAGCTGAAAATCAAATCAATGATTTGGAACATAAGGATGCAACAAACAAACAATCAGAACAACAAGAAGAACACAGAATAAAAAAACAGCCTGAGGATAGTGGGATAGTGTAAGCAGCCTCTGAGGCAACTTCATGTCGTCCAACATTTGCATCATAGGGGAGCCAGAAGGAGAAGAGAAAGAACAAGAAATTGCAAACCTATTTGAAAAGATAATGAAAGAAAACTTCCTTAATTTGGTGAAGGAAATAGACATGCTAGTCCAGGAAGCACAGAGAGTTCCAAACAAGATACATGCAAAGAGACCCCATCCAAGACACATCATAATTAAAATGCTAAAGGTTAAAGACAAAGAGAGAGTCTTAAAAACAGCAAGAGAAAAGAAGTTAGTTACCTACAGGGGAGTTTCCATAAGACTGTCAGCTGATTTCCCAAAAGAAACTTTGCAGGCTAGAATAGGTTGTCAAGAAATATTCAGTCATGAAAAGCAGGGACCTACAGCCAAGACTGCTCTACCCAACAAAGCTATCATTCAGAATTGAAGGGCAAATAAAGAACTTACCAAACAGGAAAAATCTAACGCAGCTCATCATCACCAAACCATTATTATATGAAATGTTAAAGGGACTTATTTAGGAAAAAGAAGAAGGTCAAAACTATGAACAATAAAATGGCAAAAAATACATATCTATGAACAATTGAATCTAACTAAGAAAACAAACTGAGCAAATAAGAAGAACAGAGACAGAATCATGGATACAGAGAGCATCTGAATAGTTGCCAGATGATGGGAGGGAGGTATGGGGGAATGGATGAAGAGGTGAGGGGATTAAGCAGTACAAATAAGTAGTTACAGAATAATCACGGGGATGTAAAGTACAGCATAGGAAATGGAGTAGCCAAAGAACTTACGGCATGACCCATGGACATGAACAATAGTGGGGAGGATTGCCTGAGGGGGAGGGGTGCTGGGTGGAGGGGTGCAAAGGGGAAAATTGGGACAACTGTAATACCATAATCTCTAAAATATAATAAAAAAGGGTAAAAAGAATTTGTCACAAATCACAAGGCTGATGAATTCCAGGGCTGGTATTTAAACCCAGGAAATTTGATTCCAGGGGCTTAGCTATTAAATATCTGACTTTTTGGCCTTTCCCTGTAGATTGCCCTACGTGGAAAGAAAAACCAGGATATCTTTAGACTTTGGCCCAGTGTATACAACATATTTACTTCCTCAAATATTAATTTATAAATATCTATTTTATCAATAATTGCTGATGGTCTGTCCCATTGTTCTTATTTAAGGTTTTATTTCTGAAATTCCATTTTTGCTTTTCTAAATGTTCTTCAATGTTTAACAGGTGTTCATAGCATATATTCTATAAAAATATGAATTATAGTCTGCTGCCAGGTATGGCAGAATTCATGGATGGGTAAAAATATATAAACTTAAGTTGTTAATTTTATATTTTATTTCTATAGGATGCTGTGCTTTTCCTTGCCAAAGATATGATGACAGTTTGGATTTATAACAATGGGTTCAGAAACCTTGAGGTTTTACAACAGAAAATAATGTATCATTAGGCACTCTGAAAGGATAATGAGGCATTTACTACTTCTTGCTCATTTTGATAAAGGTTTCTAGAAATAAACATTAACTGGTATGGACTTGGCATATGGATCATTCACAAAGGAAGGAGAGAATGCACAATATAGTTAGCTGCTTGAATTATTTCTCAATAAATTATTCATGCTTCTAATTTATCAAACCATTTTCCTTCTCTTACAATATCTGAATTATTCTCATTTCCACATGACAGGAGTACATTAGCATCAACAACGGTAAAGTTAACAAAAAAAAAAAAAGTTGACTGAAGAAGCTACAGTAAAAAAAAAAGTAGTCCTAGAAAAGAATACTGTATGACTCAAGGAAACCAATCCAACTTTGGGTTTTTTCTCTTAGGAATTTGAATAGTTCTTCCCTAATGAGGTGATAAATAATGTGCAAGTCCTACCTAGAGCTACGTTGGATGGGAGGTAGAATGAGGCTCACATCTGGCTCTTGTGGTCAATAAGTAGAGATTTCCTGAGAGATCTCACTCTAAGTAGTAACCCTAGCATGTTTGTAAAGGGCCCTGAACATCTTAATAAGATCCACATTATAGAGCCCCTCATTCCATATCCAATCATTGGAAATTATGTAATTTGTAAGACAAGTCATGTTTCATTATAGCATTATTTCCACCACGATTAATTACAAATCTTAAAAAAAAATCCATAGTAATGAGTTAACCTATTGTTTGGCTAAAAATATACATTATTGAATAATAAGTCAATGGTTCTGCTAATATCATAACTCCTAATCTGGTCTTTATTCCTGTGAGCCTATTGCAACACATTTATACCACTGTGAGGGAGAGATGTGGAAGTAACTATACCATTTTAAGCGATCACTGAGAACAAGCGGCTTACTTAGGTGGGAGAATCACATGAGCGATGGGAAGAAGGGAGGAGCGAAACTGTCACAGAAAGTTTGGGGTCAATTTGAGTACTGTTTAGTCAGCATGAGAAGCCACTTGTAGCCTTTGAATAGACATGGTATGATTCTAGCTATTTTCGGGGAAGACAATTGAGTAGCAATAGGCACATAGATTGGATCAGAAAGGAAGAGGAAAAAGTAGATTTAAGAGAGATGACATTTATAAGACCCTGCTATGGGCCAGATAAGAAGGTATGATGTCTGAACCAGTTGTAGCTACTATAATGGAAAAAGTTAAAAACCACGTGGGAGAGAAAGAATGAGAATAAAGAGGAAAAAACAAAAGAAAGGGAGAGGGTGTTAAACACACACACACTAACATTGAGGCAAGTAATGTATACAGGTGGGGATGCTGTAGGCAGGTAGATATGAAGAACCCAAGGTCAGAAATGGAGCTATGTAATGAAGACATCCTAAAGAGGGACTATTTAAAGGCACTAGTTTGGATGAGAATGTTGAGAATGATAGAAAACCTCAGAAGATAATCAAGACAGAAATCTGAAGAACACCCCCAATGGTAAGAGTAGTAAAAAGAGGAGCTGGAGGAGGGAAAATATGAGGTGCCATATAGAGAGAGTAGGAGAGCAAGGCCTGTGTAGTGTCTCTGAAGGCAAAAGGGAGAGCATTTCAAGAGGTACCTAAAAATTGTCAAATGCTCTGGAAGGAATGCAAAATGTTTTAGCTGCTGTGGGAAACAATTAAACATATAATTACTATATGACTTAACAATTCCACTGCCAGGTATAAACACAGAAGGGCTGACAACTAGTACTTAAACAAATGCATGTAAATACACGCTTGTAGCAGCACCATTCACACCCGTCAAAAGATGGAAACGGACTGACTGACCATCAATGGATGAATGGATGAACAGATTGTGGACTGTCTATACAAAGTGATATTATTCATCCATAAAAAGAAATGAAGTAGTGATATGTGCTTTAATGTGGTGGATGAACCTTGAAGACATTATGCTAAGCAGAAGCAGCCAGTCACAAAAGACCATTTATTATATAATTCCATTTATATGAAATATCCTGAATAGGTAAATGCTCAAAACAGAATGTAGATCTTTGGTTGCCAGGGACTAGGGGGATTAAATGCTTAATGGTTATGAGGGGTTTGTGTGGGTGGGTGGGAGGGTTGATGACAATATTTTTTAACTATATACAGGTGCTGGTTACATAGCATGAATGTATTAAATGCCACTGATATTTTCACGTAAAATGGTTAAATTTATGTTATAAAACTCTAATAAAAAAATTAAAAATAAATTGCCAAATTCTTCAGAGAATTCAAATGGGCTCAGGGCTAAAAAAAAATGTTTAAGAAAGTCAGCTATTCAGTTTCCATGACCTCCAAAAGAGAGCAATTTTAGCAAAATGTGGTTAGAAGCACCATTACGGAGTAGAAGGCATGAGTTAGTGATTAAGTAGAGATGTTAAGTAAAGACTAGGCCTTCCAGAAGACTGGTGAAAGGGAGGGCAATGGTGTGAAGATAAAACAGCTCTATGGAAATGTGTTTTAACCTCGGAAGTTCTAAGCATGTTTGAAGGCGGAGGGGAGCTTTCAGGGAAGAGGAAACAGCTGAAGGCATAAGAGAGAAAGAGGGAGCACGTGATAGAAATGGAAGCAGAAAGCAGTGGGTTCAGGAGCTCAAATCAAGGGATGTGTCACAAAGAGAAGGAAGAGTTGGTCTTCCTCTGAGAGGGGAGGGTAAGACTGGAAGGGGGCAGAGATGGAAGAGGGAGCTGGGGAAGCTCAGGTTGGATGGTATAAACTTTTCAGCAGAAAGTAATGCAAGGCCAGCTGCAGAAAATTGTGAGCAGTGCAATAGAGTTTATTGCTTAAGTAAAAGGGAAAGTCTTGGAGTGGCACTCAAGGCAATGAGCAATAAATTAAGGGTGAATAATTACAGAGTAGCAATAAGGGCAGGAATCTGCACAGAGGGAGTTGTCCTTTCATGAGTGAATGCCTCATTGGCCACATCCTTGCCACATCACCCCCATCCTTTTTCCCAGAAACTGTTTCCGTATAGGTGAGGCTTCACATCTATGTCTATTGTTATTGCCTTATTGATTTCAGCCCATTCTTATAGATACTTAAGTTCTTTTTGAATCTTAAATCGATCATCCAATGAGGACCCCAGAGCTATGAAATGTACAAACTAAAAACACATGTCTGCATATCTTTATCATTGGGATGAATTCAATCAGTTAGGGCCATTGACTACATGAAGAAACCATTTTCTAGGTTGACAAAGATTATTCTTCAGAACTTTTGGATTCATCTATTCAACCAACCTGAATCTACTTTATTAATGTTCAGATCATATATGTCTATCTTGAAAAAAAGGATAAGACATTTTATTAAATGCTTTTTTGGACAGTCTGAATACAAAGTATGCCTCTGAAATACTCCATGTCGTTGTCTAACCATGGGCAAGTCCCGTATCTTTTCCATGTCTTACTTCATTCATCTGTAAAATGAAGATAACTGTGCATATTTCACAGAGTTGCTGTAAAGATCAAATGACTTAACACAAGAAATGCATTTAGAGTGGTACCTGGCACTGATTTTGAGCTAAATAAATGTTGGCTATGATCAGCATTATTAACATCAATATTCATTCCATCTCTGACATTTGTTTGGTCATTCAATAAGTACTCAGTGACAGGTATTATGTTAAGTGCTAGATTTATAGCAATGAACAAGTCAGTCACAATACCTACCTGTATGGAGAATATAATTTTACTTTACCTAATAACCAACACCAAAATTGTAAGATTTATGTAGAATTTGACAAAAATATAGGGGGGGATTATTATTTTTTGAACTTTTTTTTTCTTTGATTCAGTTTCTGAGTTTTTGTTTAAATTGTTGCTTTTCTTCTTTCCTACTTTAAAGAAAATATAATCCAAAGGCCTGGATAAAAGAGGAAATTCCAGGAAAACCAGACAAATGAGACTGATGGTCATGCTCATAGCAGCTAGACTTTGCTAACACAGTCCAAATTAAGGGATTTGGAATAAAAAAGCAGTCAAGTCTCAGTTATCTGTGTTAACTGGGGTTTGTGAGAATGGACAGTGAAAGGAAGAAAATGGTGCATCCTGATTAGCTGCCTTAAGTCTCACAGTGGAGGAAAAAAGAAGAGAAAGAAGAGAAGAGAAGAGAAGAGAAGAGAAGAGAAGAGAAGAGAAGAGAAGAGAAGAGAAGAGAAGAGAAGTACACAGACATCTGGAGTGAAAGTGATGGGCAGAGGGAGAGCTGCTGGAAAAGCCGGGTTATACTTATTCAGGCCCCTCCTTGGGTCTCTTGGACAACTACCATTGCTTGTAGCTTTGTAACTTCAAAGGAAAGGAATTGTAGTTGCTGTCAATAGAAGCCCAAATTGCCTGATGTGATGAAGGGGTTGGTTGGTGATGCCCACCTTTTGTCAAAAGGTTTACTGCAAAAAGACTGAAAATTAAAGGAACTAACTAATTTTCATAAATAGCCGGAGGCAGGAGAAACTGTGTAGACATCAGGGGAAGGAAAAGCCCCATCTTACATTTCAGGTCCAATTCTCTTATTGGTAGAAGACACAAAGGACAGTGGGGAAGAGTCCACACCTCCCCTTCTGAACTGTAAGAAGGCTGGAGGGAAATCACTGGGGCCACTGGGGTCAGAGCAATAAGCTCCAACCAACTGAAGGCTTTCTGCCAATCATGGATATTTTAGAACTGTTGCTTGGAGGACAGTCTCAGATTTTTTTAGTTCTATCGGCCTTGAGTAGCCCTAATGTATTCATTATTACTCTATCCCAAGGGAAGCTCTTTCTTCTTTTAAGGTCTTCCCCAACTGGTTGTGTTCACCATTCTTTGGAGACTAGGAATTGCCAAGAGCATTAACATGTCATCTTTGAGAGCATTTGAAATTTCTCTGGTTATGTATAAGTTCACTGATATGTCAATTCTGAAATTGTGTATGGGGCATTACTTAAAGCACTTTTTTATGGGAGAATTAATCTTTCTTTGCATGATAGAGAAAGAAGAGCAAGTGCTAATGAAATCTACTTTCTGTTAAAGAAATCATTAAACTTTGATGACCACACACAATATTTGCTTTTTGACTATTTCTACCTCTTGCTTTATTAAAAAGACTTGAAGCAATTCTGCAAATAAAAATATCAGTCCCAGCTGTGGCCTCCAGAAGGACAGAGGCACTCCCGTTGTTGTTGTTGTTGTTATTGTGACTGTTATTTTTATTATGGCAGCCCTGGGGGGTATGGACCTGAGGGTTTCCAGCTCTGTTAAGAGGGGCCAGAAAAAAGACAAAATAAACTCTGAGATTAGGCCCTTGCCACAGTTGAAAAGCGCTTCCTATTTGTCTCTGTGATACTTCAAATCGCCACTTGGCTTTGCCTGAAAAAGCAATTACCAGTAAGTCGAGGGCCAAACAGCATCAGCCTTGTGGCCCAAGAGGAGTTGTCACCCTGGCATTCATCACAAATCAAGGCCAGTCCACAGAGACCAGCAGTCCACGGGCATTTACCCAATGTGGGCGGATCAGGGGATATGGTTGGCTGGGGTCATAATGCTCTTCTCTGCTATTTTTTCTGTGCCTGCTCAGGCTTCTGCATTAGAAGTTCGGGTGAAGGCCACGGAGTCTGATTGACCCGTGTGCCATGTAAGGAAGGGCTGAAGAAATGGTACCTCCTCTCCCTGTTCCTTTGCTACCTGGTTTTTGAGTATTGAGACAAAAGAACTAAATGGAGACAATCCATGGTCTTTAGAGAAGATTGTGCTCTGTTATCATTGGAAGTGTTTTTGTTTGTTTGTTTGTTTCAATCAGAAATGAGAACCAGACTCTTACAGAGCGGTCTAGGAGATATTTACATTTAGAAATCGTGTAGTGTTTTCATGAGGCTCTGTTTTCAAAAATTGTATTTATGGAGAAAGTTCTTTAAAAGTGCATGACTACACAGGACTTGTCCAACTACATAAAATTTCTTCAGGAATATCACTAAGTTTGGTTTTGTTTCTTAAAATTTCTAATAACTTCGAAATTCTTTTTGTGTTGTTTCATCTCTGATAAGGACAGCCAAGCTAACTGATAAAGTCCATTATGACCAAGTATCTCCACACACCAGATAAGACGGGATTTTTAAAGAGGTTAACACCCCAGTATTTACACTTAGAATCCACTTGTATTTGATTTATGATAATAATAAAAGATAGGAGGTTAGAAGCATATCAGAGGACCCAGAAAAATATGCATTCTATCACATGATCTTATGGCATCAAAGACACTAAGAGAAAATTCACATGTGATAATGCTACATTCCTTTTACTTGCAAAGCCCCCAGCAGCTGTGGGAAAGCTAGCTGCGGGCAGAATCCTGGACCTAGGGAATTGCTGTGGATTTGCATACTGAGGCTGATACTTGACCAGCTATGTGACCTGAGAGCTACCTCCTGACTTCTGTAAGTCTCAGTTTCGCGACTCATAAAACAGGAATAACTCCATCTGCTTCAAGGCAGTGTTGTGAGAATTAAATCCAAACAATGGCTATCAAAATAAATTTTAATTTTATTTTTAAGAATTCAAATGTAAGGCATTTTCCCTATGCTCTGGGACTATAAGATGAAGAAGATAAGGCATGAAAGAAAGAGACTGATGGCCTGGGAGACATTCACTTTTGGAGCCCTTGTGCTGTTTTCATGAGGTTCTTTCTCCACAGAGTCTATTCATGAGCAGTTTTTTAAAGGTGTCATGAAAACACAGGACTTGTCCTTTCTTTTCCCTCAGTTCTGCATTTTTTTTTCTTTTAACCACTTTTTGTTTTCCTCTGTCATGTTATGGTCTTTCCAGGAGAATAGGAAAGCACTGGTTCTGTTGTAAATATCAGCAGTGATCACATAAAATCAGAAGGCTCAGGCCCAGCTCCCGGTGCTGCCATTTGCTGACAGATGATGGCACTGGCTAATGACACAGCCTCTCTGAGCCTGAACTACTTCCTCATCTGCAATGTAGGAACCAGATTACCAATGGCACAGGTCGGCTATGAGCATCAGAGAATGGACGTATGTGTGAGAGCATCTAAGACAATGCCCCAACACGAGGTGGGTGCTCCGTGAATGGCTTTTTCCATCTCTCTTTCAAAATATATACATGTTGCACAGGATGCCTGGGCAAACCTGTACAATCCGTAGCCATTTGCTACCTGTGGCTATTAAGCACTTAAAATTTGATTAATATATGTTGAGATGTGTTATAAGGGTAACGTACGCACTGAATTTCAAAGATTCAATATAAGAAGGAGAATGTGAAATGTTTCATTAATAATGTTTACATTGATCCCTTGTTGACAGAGCATATCTTAGAGAAATTATATTATATATATATTGGGTTTTATAGATAGATTGGGTTAAATTTATAATATATAAATATACAGAGTATCTATACATATAAAATGTAATCCAATATGTGTATATTTGGGTGTGTATATGTGTATATAGATAAATAATACATATTTTTGTATATATATGTTAAATATGTATATATGATTAAATAATATATATTATTAAAGTTGATTTTATCTGTCTTTTTAATATTACTGTATGGAAACTTAAAATTATATGTGTGTTTCACATTATTTTTTCTAGTGCATTATACTGCTGCAAATATGAAATGCTGAGTTCCTGCAAGCCCAAAAAAAACAAACTGGTTTTAGTTATCAAGGCTTTCTGTAGGATCAGTTATTTTCCCCCAAGCATTTCAATTAAAATTAATCTTTAAAATAAATAGTTTTATTAGATTCTGATCCACAGAACAACCTGTTATCTACTTAAATTAATGAATCAAAGGATGTTTTTATCTATGTTTGAACAGTATCCTGGAGCTAAGAATCATAAACATAACAATTTGGGAATGTGTCAAAATATAACATCCTAATACCCCATTCTAGGCCTGATTTTTGGATCTGTACCATAATTTTGGAGACATATATTTTCCCTAATTTGTGTGACAGTTAAATGGATACCAATTTTCCTTAATAGTAACTTGGGAGGCTTTTGCCATGAAGAGTGGTACTTCACAAGTTTTTTAAATTACCACACTTGTTAAATCGGCGCATATTAAGTATCTACAGCTTTAAACTCCTCATTTTTTTATGGCCACATTCAAAGCACGGATTGGTTCTCCACTGAGATGGTTGTAAAACATATTTCATGTGATCAAGATCGATATCATTGACCAGTACAACAGACTCCAAGCCACTCCCAGTCAGTGTGATAAGATCTTGAGACAAGGCAATTAATTATCCCATAAGCTGGTGCTCTCCCTCTCAGGGATGCTTTAAACAAATGAAGTCAAGTCACCTGCATGCAGCGTGATAGGCGCTGTGGAAGTTAGATGATATAATGGCCAACGCAAACAGAGAGGATTCAAATGGTTGGCTTGGGGTTGATAAAAATTGGAGCTTGTTTCAGTAACAGATATGCAAAAAATATTTTTGTCTGGATTGTGCGAGATCAGAAAAGGTGGGAAAAATACACAGAGATGATAACAACTCACTTGGGTACTTCGGTTAAGAACAAAAAATGGTTCTTTCTCTATGAGTCTGTTTTTGTTTTGTTTGT
The DNA here is from genome assembly GCA_004026545.1 of Mormoops blainvillei. Classification (NCBI taxonomy): domain Eukaryota; kingdom Metazoa; phylum Chordata; class Mammalia; order Chiroptera; family Mormoopidae; genus Mormoops; species Mormoops blainvillei. The sequence goes on along the minus strand of PVJD01004458.1, from coordinate 2,004 downwards.
GCCATTGCTTTGATTTTTTAGACTCCAGATAGGTGGAATCATACAGCATTTGTCTTTCTCTGCCTGATTTATTTCACTTAGCATAATATCCTCTAGGTCCCTGCATGTCGTTGCACATGGTAAGCTTCCAATCTCTTTTATTGCTGAGTATTACTAGCCTATAGCTGAGTAATAGTACACATCATCTTTATCCATTCGCCTATCGATGTGATTTCTGTGCTACCTCTCTCGTAGCACTGCGTTAGAGACAATTTATTTATTTTTTTAAATTCTGAGTGCCCCACTATGGAATTTAGGCAAGGCTGGGGTTTTATCGCCATTGCACAGATGAGAAAACTGAAGCTCGAAGGAGTTAGGTGACTTTTCAGGGCTGTGCCACAAATTCTAAATGTGTCATTAGATCCCAGTTTGAGTCACTCCAGGCCCCCTTTAAGATCACTTACAACAATTTAGCTAAATGCCCCAGAGCAGGAGGACATCCAGATGCTGCACTTCAGCCTCTAGGCCCACTGCTCCGTAGAGGAACTGAACAAATGGAGCCCTGGGCCTCGGGGGTCAAAGGTGGCAACCCCCTGAGCATCGAGGTACAATCGGCAGCAACGTTCATACTGGTTTATGAGCAACGGATAACACGTATTAAATTTTTATTTAAAACATTAAAAACAAAACAATTGTTTCTCCCAAGTTGTTCCTTTTCTAGTTGTTCCTTTCATTTTATTTTTTGGAACTATTTCTATGCTGATTCTTGAAAGTGAATTAGGAGCCAAAATTATGTCTATAAAATTATGTGTTTACAGTGATAATGATCAGCCACCATAAATAAGCCTTAAATTTAGCTTTTTCACGTTCTGTCATAACTTTCTCTATTCATTTTATTTTTTCAGGGATTTTTAAATGACAAAAAAGGGGACAAAATAATTAAATTGCATTTAATTTAACCAACTTGATTAAGAGACTAGTCAGTACACCATGCACTGACTTCCAGTTAAAAAGTGTAAATTGTTCATAATTAACTTTCAAATAACGCCATCTCTTTTGGTGTTTATTAAGTGGACCCATAGAAATTTTAAAAGAAATCCTCCCTTGGAAGTTTGGTCGGTGCTTCACATGAAGGGAGCACCTGAGCAACGGCGACGGTCAGGACTCAGGTTCTCCTGTAGCCCTGAATTCTCTGCAGGGGGCAGGAGTGATGCCGTTTGGTCAGAGAAGGGATACGGAACTGGCTTGTCTCAGCTTGCCTGGTTCATTCACTGAGCATTTATTGTAGGTCTGGCTTTGATGATACAATGATGAGAAATAACTGACATTGTCACTTATCTTATGCTGAACACTGTTCTAAATATTTTGCATATGTTTACTTATTTAATCCTTGTAATTTATCTGTGAAGTTGATACTATTATGAAGCCACTTTACAGCTGATGTATCCAGAGCAGAGGTGGTAAGTACAGCACTGGGAATCATTCCAAAACGTCTGGCCCCAAGGTAGTGTCCTTAGCCTCCCTGTGCGGAAGCCAGGTCCCCGAGTTCAGGAGTGCAGAACTGAGATGGGAATAGCACAGATAAATCAGACAGTTAAAGATTAGTGCTGTGATGGAGGGAGCCAGGCAGGGTCTCTGTGAGGAGCACAGAGTGGAAAAATACCTAAGCAGCCAAGCGGACAGTCTCTGAAGGTGTCTCTGAAGAAAAGAAATCTTGGCAGGTCCAGAAGTAAAGCCGTGTCAGTGGGTGGCAGCCGTGGGGCAGCTAGGGCCACAGTGCAGGGGGCATAATCCAGACAGGAGCAGCTGGCATGAAGAGAAGGGCGAGCTTGGACAATTCAAGAAACCACTAGTGGTTTGCTTTGGGGTGTGGGGGAGCCCAGGGTTCAACATAGGAAGAGTTGTGAAAGGAGTCACTCATTTCACTCATGCATTTATTCAAAGGACATTTACTGAACACCAACTATACATCATGCTCTGTGCTGGGTGCTGAGCATAGAGCAGTGGGCACAGCAGACAGGGAGG